>JAMWEH010000121.1:0-229075 GCA_024721245.1 Mitragyna speciosa | reverse complement strand
GGTCTAATAGTAGGTCAGACCTGCACAGTAAATGCCACGTTTCACCTACCATTGGAAGGTATTTTCTGTTTTGTCATTAGTCAACACGATGAGGCTGCTTATGCATTAAGAATAGATAGTTTTACATCTATGGGAAACGTTTTTAACATTAGCTAGATTGGAAAAGCCTTAACAGTTTTAAGTTTAGCATCTCAAATTAGAATGATTCGAAGCTTTACCTTTGAAGCACTTTGCAAGTCTCAAGAAGCAAACTGTGGGAACAAATCGGGGAAATAATTAATTTTTGGCAAACATCATAATTTTAATTAATTTATTTTTCCTTGTATCCTGAATGTAACAAAGAACTGCTTATGTTTTGTCCAAGTGCGAATGATATTTGCCTTTACAAACTAATTGTAAAACTTCTAGAAACCTTTCATTTACATATGTTTTGAATTGTGATGTATCTGTGAATAGGTACTGTGGAAGGTGTGTTTTTCAATTTGACACGGTGATGACAACGTATGAAAAATATACATTTATATTACAAAATACGAGCTGCATGTATTTATATTACAAGTCAACACATTTTACTTGGTGTGATTTGAATATGAGACCTTTAACTCTGGAAACTTTTACCTTAATTTTGTTTACTATTAGACTAAGACTTCATTTGTTATCAACTGGTCATATATTAGCTGCATTGACTTCTTCCTCTAATGAAAGTGATTTTTTATTTTTATTTTTTAACAAAAAGATAGTTTAATTTGCTTTAAAGTACTCAAAACAACAAGTTTTGAATTCTCGTTTCAATTTTTTTTTGTTCATTATAGTTCTTAGTTCTTATCTTTTGTGATATTTAACTCGAATTATGATCCCTCTTACATCTCAATTATTGGCATACGAGTCAAAATTAAAGTCAATTTCATGTTGAATATTGGTGTCGTAAGTTGCTCCATTCTTTGAACTAAGATAGTTACTTTTTATTTTTATCATTTCTTATGTTCAAAATTCTTCAGCTAGGAGATCTTAGCTCTTTACTTGTTACTTTGATTTACCATAGAAAATGTGTTTTCTCTATTAACAGATAAAAGACTCTAAAGATCGGAGTTCAAATAAGAGAGACAAAACACACTTGTTGTATTGCTTGACCCCCACCCCCCACCTCCCTTCCTGGGGCAGGGGCCCCATCCACCAAAACCACCCAAAAGAAAGCCCTTATCAGTTTTACTCCTAGAAGTGTTGTTTTAGTTTTGCGTTTAAAAAAAAAAAAAAAAGCAATTATTTTAGTGTCTTAAAGAAATTAAAAGCGTATATATGTACATTCACATAAATCTCCTTCATGATCTGGAAGGCCGTAATCGACGCCGACGCGTTTGTGTGCACCAATGTGCCCATCTGTTCCCACGTGGCCACTTGTTACAGCCGTAAGTGAAAGTACAGTTGAATTGACTGTGTTGAAAAGTCAACGCAGCGCCTATTATAAAAAAAAAAAAAATTGCGCTTTTTCTAATGCTTTATTTATTATTATTATTTTTTGCAACAATTTCTAATGCTTTATTAATTATTCATATGTTATTAAAAGACTGTCAGAACAGAGCTCAATTTGGCAAGTGTAGTGTGACGTCGTTTTAGAAGTTCAAATTAATCAAACTTAGAAGAATTGATATTATATATTTCGATGTAGTTCTCTACACTCGTGGTGAAGCAAAGATTTGAGACACAGGCAATCTGTAAATTAAAGATATGCAGTGAAAGAAGAACTTTATGATTTTAAGAAACTTTGAAGCCAAAAGAGTCAAATTATTACATGAATTTAATTGGAATTTTAAATGTTTATGAAAAAGAAATAAAGGAATTTCTAAAATCCTATAGGTGACGCCTCATTTCTCCACCTTGTTTTTCTTCTTTCTCCTCTACAATTTCACACCTAACAGAACGCTATAAGTTGTTTTGAAAAATTAAAAAAAAAAAAGAATATGTTAATCCCGAGAATTTCAAACCATGAGACCAAATAAAAGAACCATATGATTTGGTAGGGAAGGAATAACCACACATGAGAAGAAAAACTATTACTCATTGCTCTCAATAAATCTTGGAAAATATATGAAAAAAGATTGACTCTCATATATCCTTCTAAAGGCGAGGTCTTACGTTGGAGGCCGTGTTAGAGAACAAAGAAAAAATTTATTTACGCGGCATTACATGTCCACTACAAACTCTTAGGACTTGATACACATGCAATGATTCTTGGTTGTTAAAGACAGTAAAAGAGCATGGATTCTTGTTTTATTAAGCATGTTTCTCAATTATGTCAGTATAAGCATACTACAAACATTAAGTTTGTTGCTGCTAGTGATGCTGTAAAACCCAAATCTAAGATGGTTCAATAACTTTTGAATATAAATCAAGATTTTAAAATGGTTAAACCAATTTATAAATAGCACATAACTCATGATATTATGTATCAAATTGTAATCACTCCTTCCACAATCACTCATCCCACTGATTTGGGACAGAAGGAGTATCATATTTACCATTTTTTAGGCCTTTGCGTCATTGTAAAACTTAACTCAAGTCCTTGCAAAATTCAACCTGGATTCTGCATTGCATTGCATAGTCATGGCCTAATGTCACTAGCTTAGTTTCGCCCATGCAGAGAACCCACAAGGCATACTTTGATGCCATTTGTAACACCTAGGGTCTGATTTCGCATAATAACTTTTGAGTGCAAATTACAATTTCAAAATACTTAACCTAACCTAGTAGTAGCCTATAATCTAATATATTATATACCAAACATCAATCACTCCTCTCACCATTGTAGGACAGATGAGTATAATTGATACTCTTATCGTATGATTATATGTGCATAATTAATCATTTGCATGCATATATAATAATTTTAAACTTATTTTGAGCCCCAAAAGGTGAATATTAGTAAATTTCTATATGACAAATTTGATATTAATGTCTTCTTCCTTTGTGTTGAAGCTTTCCATTGGCCAATGGAATATCTATTGCTAAAGTGTGCAGCATCAACTAATTTTTACTTGTTAACTATTCCTTAAGTAATATATATGTATATATACATATACATATGTATATGTGTGTATTACACACACATACACATATATACACTCATGTGTATATATACACGTGTCAACAAGTGTGTTTGTATATATAAGTTTTTTTATAGGTAAAAATGAATATGAGATTAGCAAAATTAGAGGAACAAGCATCCATTGATTGATGGCTTAAATTGAAGAAATAGTTGGTATGTGTACATCAATTAATATGAATGTCTTGCCAAAAGTACGATGAATAATGCTTTACTGTATATACATATATTATAGGAAGATTGAATTGGTATAGGAACTTTTAATTGCTATTTTTAAATTCAGACCGACCAGTGACCGAATGAGGGATCGATTTACGATCTAACCGGTTAAATTGTTTTTTTCTTTTGGAATAATTTTTCTTTCGGTAGACCAATCATTTTTTGGGTTAGGCTGTATACAGTCTTAATCCAAGCCCAAGGCTCATACCTTAAAGTAATCAATCAAAGAATCAATCATGTCTTTTAGTTCCAAAAGACCTAAAACCTCAGCCAGGCCTCATAATAGAAAGATCAAGCAGGCCTAAGTTCCATACCTACTTTAAGATGCTCATTGTTCTACTTAAATAAAAACCCAAAATTGGTGTATCCATAAAACTTGATGTGGAAAAGCATTGAGCATCCCAGTTAGCAAAATTGCAAATTAAATATCTACTGAAAGCGAACTCTATCTACCTGCTTTATTAATGAGTGGCAGCAAGTGCAAATGGGTCGGTGAATGAAATTATAAGACGAACTCCATCTATCTCCACAACCCAATATTCTTCATTGTCCATCGTTTTGCCGCTGCTAACACCATCACCGGCAACCCCTCTCAATCACAACCACCGCAAACCCCGCCTTCAAAAATCTCAGCCACCATCACATTTTCACTAGCTAAATGCCTCAGAACTTCCCAACTTATCTCCTCTTGTCCACAATCCCCTTCATTTGGTAACATCCCACAATCCCTTTTCGTTAAACCCTGTGAAAAAACCCCAAACTTTCACTCCACACCCAAAACCTCACACCTCTCTAATTTTAAAAAACCCCCGGTTTGTGATTTTTATAATTTTTTTAAGATTTGTACGATTATACTAGTTTAGAAAGTTTTCAAGCTCTTCACAACTTTTATACACGGCTAGATCAGTAGCATGGTTAGTTCACAACTGGTCGAACCGATTAGTTCGGCCTGGTTCTGAAAACATTATTTTAATAATTCTAGAAGGCAGAAGTTTGAAATGAATATTAAGACATATAGTGAACGTTAGAGATGCAGGGTGAAATAAAACTGAAATAATCTGTAGGCCTTGTTTTAACATGGTCAAAATAACTAATTTTAATTTTGAAAGTTCATACACTACATTCAAACCCGAGTTAGGAGTATTTATCTTAGTAGTATATAATTCGAAATCAATTATTCAAATACCAAACTTAGACCTAACAAAAATTAAGTATACTTCCAAAGTCGATAGAATACTTAAACTAGACAAAGTTTTTTCAAGTACCCACAAGAGTAAAGACTCAATTAAATACATCCATTATCAAATTTATCCTGATAAATATTTGTTCCAAACAGTTGAGTGTTTAAAATAATATGAGTTTGGGCTATGTTAGGAATACCGTTCACGAGAGGTCACGATCGTAGCTAGTCCAAGCCCAATCGATGCACGTTAGTGTATAGCACTTAGGATGCTAACGAACTGAGCAGCTCGGTCTATTGTTTGACTCGAGTTCGGTGTTGATTGATTTCAAGTAGTTCGTATACTAAGCGAGCTGGAATTCGAACAGTAAAAGGTGAGTTCGAACAGCTCGAAATATAATTATTAAATATTTTATATATATAAAATTACTAATTTATTCACATCAATTATATATGAATTTTGAGTTCAACCTCGAATTCGAATTTAATTGTGTTTTTACGAACGATCACGAGCCAAGTTTGAGCACTCTCCAAAATTAACAAAGGCGAACTCGAGTTTCGAATTACAAATTTAATCGAGTTCAAACTCGATCTCAAGCAACAGTAATATTAACGAACTTGATCTCGAGTTTGATAGTATTCAAATTCGGCTCGGTTTGTTTACACTTCTAATAGCACTACATGCAGTACATGTTAGCACGAACTACGGATTCCATCTCTGCATACGCCCCACCTTCTCTCATCTTCTTCCTGACACCATCCTTACCCTTATATCTTTTCCAATGACGTTTATGCTTAGTTTGGGGTTGAGAAGGAAAAGAAAAGAAGAGAAAAGAAAGGAAGGAAACTTCTTTCACTTTTCTCGTATTTTCTCCCAATTGGAAGGAAAATTTTTTGAAGGGAAAAGGAGGGATTTTATTTTCATTTTCTTTTTTTTCTTTTCCCATTTTTGCGCCTAAACAAATAAAAATAGTTAAAAAGCGTTTCTTTGCTTGCACATTCTTACTCCCAAACAAAAAAAATTGTTTAAAATTACTTTCTCTTCTTTTCTTTATTCTTCATTTCCTTTCCTCCCAAACTAAGCATCAGGGTCAGACTCCCTGTGATGTGTACTCTCAACCTCTGCTTCTTCTTCGACTACTTCTTTTATTCCTATTTAGTTTGTTATCCACCCCCAAACTTTTGTTCTTTATATTCCATGCCCCAATGTTCTTCTTAAACCTAAGGTTCAGGCCCTTGTCTTTACAGCAGAAAAGCTCATGGACTCCAATCGGCGCTTCTCCTACTCCAATCTCTTCAATCTTGAGGTAATTTCATATGGGTATTTTCTCTTCTTAAATGGTTTCGCATTGCTTTTTGGAATTATGGACTGAATTATTCTCAGCTGGGCTTCAATTTCTTATTGGAAAAATTAGTTTTTTTTCGTGGAGAATTTTTACTGGCTGGTGGTTGTGGGTTAATTGAACAGAATTTAGTTTGATTTTGATATAATTTGAACTGGGCCGTTGTTGAATTTTGTTAATTCCTTTATATTTTCTTGTTAGTTTTTTCCTTATTCTTGATTTCTCTTGGAATTTTCTTTTGGTAGCCATTGATGAGCTTTAAACTGCCTCAACCAGATGATGATTTTGATTATTATGGAAATGGTAGTAGTCAGGATGAGGACAGAGATAGCCAAGATATACACTTTCTTCTAATAATGGCTTTATACTAACCTGTGTTTGTTTATTAGTAAGAATCTGACTGAATAATAGTTTCTTTAGCTTGGAATTTAGGCAAGCTTAAGTGTGAACTTATAGGTTCAGTTTGTTGCTCTTTATGGTCGATATGAATAGGTGGAGCAGTGGTGGAGCATAAGAACGGAATAATGTCGCAGACCGAGTTGAAAAGGAAAAGGCGGAGCGGATACAGTAGTGAGGAGGAGAACGACGGAAGTTATAACAATCACGTTTCGGAGGAACAGTATCGAGCTACGTGGGGAGAGCACGTTCAGAAGTATAAAAGGAGGCACAAAAATTCCTCTCCTAATCACTTGTCAATGCACACTGCGGTGCCAGTAGCGAAAGGTGGTTCAGGATTTAAAGATTAGAAAATGCTGAATGACTAGGGAGGTTGATTGCACAGATTTGACTCAACTTCGGATTTCCTCAATGTCAACCATGCTCAGAAACTCAGGAACTTTCATGGATCAGATTTTGCTCCAAAATATGGGGCAGATAGGTTTGCTTTCTTTCTTGATATCTTAAAAATATATATATTTTTTGGGGCTATATTGCACAAAGTTTCGAGCATGCATACCAACTTGGCCCCTCAAAGTTGAATTTTAGCACATTCCTACCATTCCGTGTCATCCAAATTTAGCCAATCCAATATTTATAAGTAAACAAAGCATGTAACCGAATTTGATAGTAGCCAGAGCCAAATCTCTTTAAAAATTGATAAAAAGGTTAATAACCAAATATTAGTATTAGCAATAACTGTACCCTCAAGGAAAGTGTCAAAGATAATTTTATTTTACTTGTGCTAATTCTTAATGGCTTTAAGTATGCCTATTTCTTGTTAAAAGGTTGCAGTCTATCGGCTGATATGTAAAGGGACAGTAGAGGAAAAAATTTTACAGAGAGCTAATCAGAAAAGCACTGTACAGCATCTTGTCATGACAGGCGGTCATATGCAGGGTGACCTTTTAGCTCCTGAAGATGTTGTATCCTTGTTGATTGATGATCCTCATTTGGAGCAGAAGCTGAAAGAATACAATTGCAGGTTGGTTTTGAGTGTAGCTCTCCATCATTTGCATTTCCAAGCACTTAATTTTCAATCTTGAGTCTCTTTTGCATTTGAAATTATACGAACAGTTTGAGTATGTATCGTATGTTCCCCTTATCAGGCCAGAGAGGGACAGAAAAGGAAAGCCGGAACAAAGGGCGTAGGTATTGATAAGAGGGTGATGCATCTTTGGAAGATTTCATGGGGTTTTGCTTTCAGGGCAATAAGAGTGATGTCACTCATGAACCTGGGGAAGCAATGTCCAACAATAAAAAGGTGGAACACTGTCCTTCGTCCCCCCTCCCTTTCTTGGTTTTTTAAGTCATGCTGGGATTTGATTATCTTTCTGTTGGTTGTGGAGCTTTTGTATAATATAGAACAATCAAGCAGCAGTTATATGGGATTAATAGTATAAGCTATCGGGAAAGAGATTTTTATAAATTTTGAGTCAGGTCTTCTTATATTAGCCCAAAATGTATTTAACTGAAACAGACTCAAAAGATCAGACAGTTCATATTCTGCCTATATTAGACCTTATGTTTTTAATGAGCTTTTGTTGTGTTGTGTCTTGGGTCATTGGCCAATCTGTGTGATTAAGAATTTTGTGCTATCATTAACTTAGAAAATGCTTTAGTTGTGCAAGGATCAGAATCCATGGCTAGTGTTCCATGTGAAATGCAAACTGAAGAACAAAGCGTTTTATTGGTTAAAATTGTTAAAAACTGCAAGTAATTTCTTATGTCAAACTAGCGTTAACATTATTTCAGTAGAAAGACTGCAACCAGAAAATTTTTTAGGTAAGTACATAAGATTTTTTAAAAATATAGAGTACATTTCAGATTTTGGGTGAGAGATTGAACCTTGTAGAATTTCAAATTGTATAGCTTTCTTCGATACATCCTCCAAATTATTGCTACTTGGATTCTGTTTCAATGTAAACTGAACTGGGTTAGGTCATCCCCACAGGCCGCCTTTCTTGGATTGTAAGTTTAATATCAATTAGCATGTGGAGCATTTGGCTTGCTTATGACTGTATGCTACAACAGATAGTAGTTCAGTACCTGCATTTTGAAATATTTGCATATGTTCTCATTTTCATGGCTGTTTCATGCAGAGGAAAGTGATAACCGACAAGCAGATTCCGAATTCAAGGTCTCTGAAAGGATCAAAGAATGCTGATATTTCGTCTCCAAATTCTATGTCAATGGTCCATGAGTTTGATAACCCCCAGGTCAACACTGAGGTACAAAATCAGAGACCAAAAAGGCTGAAGAGGCCAACATCAGAGTGTTAATGAGAATCTTGAGCCTGCAATTACATCTTCCCTAGTGTAGTTCAAGGGGGGAGTCAATATTTACCTACGTCGGAGCTAAATTCTGGTGGTCATAGTGATTTATTGACTGGGCAGTAGTAGCCAGAGGGAACAATTATAAATTTCAGTGTGCCACAGGTCTTTCTTGCACCATCAAAGCAATTTCATGTCAGTGGTGACTAGAGAAGCTTGTGAACCTCTGGCATGCTATGGCAGAGGATCATAGAAAAGCACGCTACCCAGGATTGTGTAGTAGTAGTATTGTATAAATTATTTGGTAGGATTTTGCTGCAAGATTCCTTGGATGTTGTACTGGAAATATAGAATATGTATAGTAGGGTTCATCTCTATCTCTTTTGTTTAGGTAATAGAAGCTTGTACTAGATAATAGAGAACTGAATTTTGTAATCATTCCTTGGCTATTATAAACATGATATATTTAAAATGAAGCCCAAATTTTGTAGAGTGGGCACTGATAATAACAAAACTGAGAAGCATTAGAAGCCATTTTGCATTAAATGTCGGTTCTTTCTTTATGCACGAAAGGTAACCCCTCGCTTGGTATTTGGTTCGCACCATGCCATGCATCTATAGAAAAATGACTCCCAAAATGCACCAGATATTTATTGACACAGCCCGTTATGGTTCGGTGTCATATAGTTTAGACGGCGTGAGCAGATTAACAAAATTGTTGAACCTATTGGTAAATGCTTGAACTTTTACTATTTTCTGTGTTACCTAACAGGTGTCTCTGGTATTAGCTATTAGGTACTAGAGTATATCCAATCCTTATCACCAAATTTTTCCATGAGTGTCTCTGTTAAGTACTTAATTAATTAAATCAATTGGTCCAACACCTTAATTATGGCAAAAAAATTGATCCTCAGAATCAGACACGTCTGCTTCCTCCATATGGTCGATCCAAAAAGAGGATACTCAACTGGAAACGTTTTTGTTAAAAGGGAACCCTGAAAATATGGTGCTGCAAATTACACCAATCATTAGATGGGCATTTCATTGGAAAAGTATTTCTTTACCCTTTCGCTCTTTTTCTATCGCAAAATTCTCCGAGGAAGAACCATAAAAAGATGTAGCAAAATAAAGTCCAGGTTTTAAAAAGTGGGCATAATACAAATGCTTAAGGTTTGTTGGTTCTCACCTTAGAACTATATTTGATTCTTCGTTTCTAACCATCGCCAATCTTCTTGGACGTTCTTTCTCCACCTTTTACATTTTTCATTTAAAAAACACACTCAATATTTAATAATTTAAAGCTTTTGATGTACTATGTTTTACAAGTTTATTGCTATAGTAGAATCTCTAGCGGACCCCTAGAATTAATTTCTTTTGAATAATTGGACATGTTATTAAAAAAAACAAAAGGTCTATAAGCAATTATTTCAATATATATTTTTCCTTGTTCTTCTTGTGTAATCTTCTAATATAAGCCAATTAAATCATCCCAAATAAATCCATGTAATTTTCAAGTAAATCCGTCAAACAGTGACAGCAAACGAGGAAAGAAATCCTTTACCGAATTTTTTTAATTGAATCAGTGCCCAATTAATACAAGTGAGTTGTCACCAGCCAAAATTTGATTCATCATTTATGGATTTGTCAGTTTGTTACTTCTCCTGATGATGAAAATCACATATAACTATATGCCTAATTTCTGCTTCAATAAATAATCCTACGTCGGTACAGCATTTTATCTACATGTGATAAGGCTGACCACAATGTCAGGACATTGTGTGCCCGAAGACCTCAAGTACTGGTCCCAAAACTAGGCAAAATTTAATCAGATTATACAATCTACCCTACAAGACATAAGAGGGGAGAAAAATGATAAGATGTAAAATTTTCTTACTTCAAATATATACACTTCAAAAATGATAAGATGTAACCCTTTTTTTTTTTTCTGACTCAATCAACTCCCAATATGTGAGAGAGGAGAAAGGAATACTTCAAGAGCAACTATAAGAGTGGAATGTTGTAACAAATTATTCGAAAAGAACGTAACTTTATTATTTTTGTCGATTCTTATGAAATGTTGTAACAAATTGTTCGAAAATAACGTAACTTTATTACGTAAGTCAATTCTTACTCTCGTAAAATAAGTAATATTAGTGTTATTATTCTTAACAAGACTCATTTTTTTTTTCACTTGAAAACTACTCAAAATCTTATTATACTTGGATTGAGAGGGAGGTTGGGCAGATAATGTTGTATTTGTAGTAAGACTTTACCATTGGCAAGCTGTCTTCTTACCTGTACACAGTAGGTACACAAAAAGAGAAAAAATAAAATTGCTTACTTAGCAAGTAATGAATGTTCAAATCCTTGTGTTTCTCCTCCCAAGATGAGACAAGATAATATACATTACATTCTTGCTAAGTGATTAAAATAAACAAACAAAAAAGGTTGACAACTTCTAACAAATTAGGCTCCCATCCTTTTTCTTTCGATACAATCTGATTTTGTAACCGATGCTAGAAAATATGGGAAAATTCAATCCTAAACTCTCCATTCCAAGAAAATACTTTCCTAGACAGTAACATAATTTTTGTGCAAAGAAGATTTGTGAGATTGGAAAGAAAAAAAAAAAGAAAAAACTCTTAATTGTCCTAAAATCAGGTCAACAACTCCCCTCCAAATTTAATGACCGTTGGGGAAGTTGGCAGCTTCTCATACCTTTAATGCCTAGGCACCCTTTCCAATTCAACTATTTCCACCATTGTGCTCTCATTTTAGTCCCCCATCACATTCATACAAAGTATATATAAATAGCACATTTTCTGGTACTAAATCATCATAAACAAATGCAAACAGTTATTATTATTTTCAAATTTCATGAATTGGGATCATCATAATATTGTTACTAACTTCTGTGATTCCCATCTGCATGGTACTTTCACATGTTTAGCTCACATGAGATGCTTTTGCCTACCAGAAAGATTGCAGGCTTTACATGACTAGAAATCTTTGATTAGCTTTTTTCGCACTTGAGTTTTGACTCTGCTTTGTAGTAGTGGTCAAGTGAAGGTTAGAATTCTAATGCTTGCTTTCTTTATTCTTGATTTTATCTTTTTGGTAGATGAACAAACTCAGGCGGATATTACAAAGCTTCACTTTTATATTATTTTTTTAGTCAATTGTATGCCTTCATTCATTACCCATTACCAAGAAAGTGCTAACATAGATACATCAATCATTTGATTTTGTTTTGTCTCTTTTACTTGGTCTAGAACAAGATTAAAAATACTAATATTGGTTGGTTTGAAAATCTGAGTTGTTGGAGATGAATGGTTAGTTCTGATTTAGGTGAAAATCCTACTAGAAAAGAAACTGTACTGTTCTTATCCTGACTATCAGGGAATGTCAATTTTCAAGAATTTAGTTTGTTGGATTGAAAGAACGAAATTCTTATAAATGTTTCTAAGTGTGTTACCATCAAGGTATTGTGCGGTTGAAAAAATTCCAGCTTTGGAACTTGGATTCTTGTGTAGAAGTGGCTTTTCAGCAAATCTTGTTTTGTTGAGAAGCATAGTTTGAGGTGGGATTTTGGTGATGCATAGTGTACTTAGAATATAGCTCTGCTCCTTCAGGCCTCTGCTTGTTTGCAGCAATAGAAATTAAGTTTTGAACCTCAAAAAAAAAATAAAATAAAATAAAATAAAATAACCTTTCGTAGAAATTGTCCTTCTTAATAACATAAAATTTTCATTTGGTTTTTCAGAATAATTTTGTTGATTGCTTGTGCGAAATTTAGTTGAGAAAGATGGTTGGAAGTATTGAAGTGTCAAATCATAAGGTGTATTTGAATGGGGGAATGCAGCATCACAATGGTTTTGAAGAGAAGCTTGATGAGCTGCGACGGCTGGTAGGCAAGGCTGATGGTGATGTTTTACGGATTGTTGGTGTTGGAGCAGGTGCATGGGGTAGTGTTTTTGCAGCTTTGCTCCAAGATACTTATGGTCAGTTCAGAGATAAGATTCAAATCAGGATATGGAGAAGGCCTGGAAGGGCAGTTGATAGAGCCACAGCAGAACATTTATTCGAGGTAATCAATTCAAGGGAGGATGTATTAAGGCGGTTGATCAGGCGGTGTGCGTACCTGAAGTATGTTGAAGCAAGATTAGGGGATCGCACACTTTATGCTGATGAGATTCTAAAAGATGGCTTCTGCTTGAACATGATTGATACACCACTTTGTCCTTTGAAGGTTGTGACTAACTTGCAGGAGGCTGTATGGGATGCTGATATTGTTGTGAATGGATTGCCTTCAACAGAAACACAGGAAGTATTTGAAGAAATCAGCAAGTATTGGAAAGAGAGAATAACCACGCCAATCATTATTTCTTTGGCAAAGGGCATAGAGGCCGAACTTGATCCTGTTCCTCACATAATAACCCCTACACAGATGATTATTCGTGCAAGTAAGCATCTACAGCCATTTTTATTCCCATTTTTCAGTCGTTTCTCAATTATTTTTTTTCATTGCATGTGTACTACTTGTCTGAGCAAATATGCTTTATTGAATTTCTTAGGAACTACAGACTATTAGTATTTGTACATGATTTTGCAAGAGAGAAGTGTGAAGGTTTCTAAGAAAATTTATACTCTGTTTAATTGTTTGAGAGAGTGAAAATTGATGGATCTAGAATAAGGTGAAACTACGAAATAATTTGTCACAGTATCTAAAAAAACCCAATTGTCCTTTGATGACATTCTTTTTCTTTCATGTAAACTATATATAAAGGTCCCATGCTCTGCAAAATTAGTTTAGAGGGTGGAAAAATTAGTAATACCTTTCAAGTTTCAATGGTCTCTCTGATGAACTAGTATTTGGTTAACATCCCACAAAAACTTGATATAACAGGCACATATTTGCATTACAGACTCTAAATAGAAATGCAAAATGACAACCAAATTTTTAAGCCACTACTCAGCTCGAAATGAAGACATTGTAGACTTCAAATTTGACATGATTTTACAGATTCTACAGATATTAAGTCCACCATATTTTTCACCCAAGCAAGGTTGAAGGTCTAAATCAATATATTGACGAAACCAGAACGTTGCATTCATACTTGTGTATGAGCACCAGTCATGTCGTGTGCATTACAATATTGATTTTCTCAACATTATCAGAAAGTTAATGTGAAATTTTACATTCTGTAAACTTTATCATGCTTGAATCTAGCTGGAGTAGCAATAGAGAACATTCTTTATCTTGGTGGACCAAACATTGCCTCAGAGATATACAATAAAGAGTATGCTAACGCTCGAATATGTGGTGCTGAAAAGTGGAGAGTACCACTTGCAAAGTTCTTAAGGCAGCCTTATTTCATTGTGTGGGACAACAGTGACCTTGTCACGCATGAAGTTATGGGAGGCTTGAAGAACGTCTACGCCATAGGAGCTGGTGAGTCCTTTCTAGTAGGAGAAGGATTTATTCATTCATTATCAATCTTTTGATTAATATTTTAGCTGTTCTAGAGGTATGTTTAACCTGGAAAAACTAGCAGAAGGCTCCTATGGCGAGTCCTTTCTAGTAGGAGAAGGATTTATTCATTCATTATCAATCTTTTGATTAATATTTTAGCTGTTCTAGAGGTATGTTTAACCTTAAAAAACTAGAGGAAAGCTACAGGAAAGAGATCTACTTTGTTATCTAAGGATGCTGTGATAGCAATTGCTGACTTGTATTTTCTCGGAGGGCACATTTTGTTTTTGGAATTTACAAACCAGAGAAAAGCATGTAGGCAAACCATCTATGGTACACGACATACTCTGCGTATCTACTGTGGAGAATAAGAACCGATAATTACTGTTTCAACAGAATCAATTGAACATGTCATTCATTTGTTCAACACATTAAGTCTTGTTATGTGCAACATTTTTTGAATGTGGCATTTTTACACTATATTCTTTATGCCTTCAACAATGGATGCAGGGATCAGATAATTTTAGATTGTATGTCTTACATTGTGTGACAGTATAGCATAGTATTAACAGAAATAATGCTTTATTTGAGGTCGTCCTTATGTCCTTTTGATTAGGATGTGCATAACGAGTTTTGACTACAAAATGAATGCCTCAAAATGGCGTTTTATCAGAGGATTGTGCATTTCCAGTGCATCTGGAATTTAAAATATGAAGCCCCTCATATATTGCACAGATCTAAACTCATTCATAATAAAATTCTACTGAATTTAAATCTGCGAGTTTTTGTATTTTCTCACCAGGAATGATTGCAGCACTGACTAACGAAAGTGCTACTAGCAAGTCAGTATACTTCGCACATTGTACATCAGAAATGATATTCATCACTCATTTATTGGCTGAAGAACCAGAGAAGCTTGCTGGCCCTTTACTTGCTGACACTTATGTAACCTTGTTGAAAGGGCGAAATGCCTGGTATGGTCAAATGATAGCTAAGGGAGAACTGAGCCTCGATTTGGGTGATAGCATTAGTGGCAAAGGGACGATTCAGGTATTTTGAACTTGCATATTGTATCTAATTTGAACTACATAACTGGTTTGCTCTAGCATGTATTGGGAGATTTGTTGATGTAGTTTGACTTATTCTGCTCGTATGAAACTCATCTGTTAATTGACATTCTTCCACGTTGCACCTAGCATTTGACATCTTAAGTACTGATAAGTTGAAATGGACCTAATTATTCTCTAATATAAAATTGTAAAAAATTCTTGAGACTGAACCATCAAGTCTTGCATTTGGAAGTTGAAAGTATCCTTTCATATGATCGTATTACTCATAGCCTGCAAACTTCATTTAAGCTCATGAGGAGTGCATTCCGGTCAGTGAAAGTCTTAAAGCTTTTTGCGTGGAACATCTTGATGGTTCAGTCTAAAAAATCATGTGTATTTCAAGCTGCAATAAGAAAAATGCTCTTCAATTTTCTTCACTTAGTAGGTAACCTTATAACTCTTACCACACGAGAATTTATACTCGATCTCTTTATTATTCTCAGGGAGTCTCTGCTGTGGAAGCATTTTATGAACTTCTAAGTCAGTCAAGCCTAAATGTACTGCATCCTGATGATAACAAGCCAGTCGCACCAGTCGAGCTCTGCCCTATTTTGAAGACATTATATAAAATACTGATAACAAGGTAATTCTCTTGAGAAACTAGGTCACTAATTATCAAAGATGATTAAATGTCAAGTAGGTATAATTACACTTACACTTGGGAAATAAATGATTAATCATATAATAATTGATCTACCAAAAAAATGTAAATCCATGCAAACAAAAGAAGTCTTTTTTTCCCCCCTGATTACAGCAGACATGCCTTCACCTTATCCTGATTTTTTAAATCCAGGGAACAAGGAGTACGCGCTATTCTTCAAGCACTAAGGGATGAAAATCTGAATGATCCTCGCGATCGAATAGAGATTGCACAAACTCATGCTTTTTATAGGCCTTCACTTCTCAGACAGCCATGAGCTGCTTCATGACTATGTCGAAGGAGTGAATAAAGGGTGAATAAGTGTATAGATTGCATCAGGGGGAATTCTGGATTATCAATTGGATGACTTCCATTATACTTGAATTCGTACTTTAAAATTTGAGAAAACTTGAGATGTTTCTAATTATTCTCATTCAAAAGAAATTTAAAGATTTCATGTTGCGCAGAAGTGAACATGACACCATGTTTTTCGCTTTGAATTGCTGAATACATCCGCAGCATTCTGTTTTGGTCCAGGTGAATTTAACACAGACATCTTTGGCATATGATTATAAATCTGTATTATTGCCTCTTGATATTGAAAAATTCAATCAATCCAATGTGCTGTTTTTGGATTTTGTGCTGCAAGAAGGATACCTGCAGTTAAAGCATGAATAAGATTCTGGGGTCAAATGCTGCAAATGCACAACTTAATTCTTAGCTGCATTTTCTGTGCATTTATCTTTGGATGCTGATGATTAGTCTACATTTATCATGGACCCCTGCTTCTTTTGGCTGGTGTCCAACAAGATTCCACAGTTGAGCTTAGGTTCCAAATCTTCATTGTAAACATGGATCCCTATTTTTATCATCAACATTTTTTGTTTGCTTCCAGCCTTGCACCAGCTACCCTAGTTTTCAAGTGAGCTTTTTCTTGTGATCTCACAACCCAGTATGTCTGTGCCCTCCTAAGCTTTTCATTAAAGTCACTATTCAACTGGCTACTTCAAAATCATCACTTGGAGTGAATTTAAATCACCATACCAAATTGTGATTTCGAGGAAAGCGACTTTCTTTATTGTTTTTACGGCTTTTTTCGCAATATTTGTAAACACTTCATATTTACACACCCTCTTCCATATGATCCACCATGAGTTGCCTACTTCACTGACGCCAATTTTAGGTGTCCAGAAAAGTTGAACCGTCTCTAAAATTCTAAATAAAACTTGGATTATTTCGGTAAAAAGTTCAAGACACATACTTTTCATTTTCTTTTTGCTAATTATTTTAACAATTACACCAATATGAGCATCCTCCAAAATCAGTGCTCTCATCTGTAACCAAAAAATAAGCAAAATCACAAAGTGAAATAGAAAATGTGTATCTTGTAATCTCCAATTTAACCAATCTTCCAGTCAGAGTTTACAGTCTATACAACCACAATCAGGATATCTAATTGAATAACAAGGCGGGTGACCTTCACAAATTGGTGCATCCCAAAGAGATAAATCCATAGTCTTCAACCTGCAACAAGCATCAAGAATAACGAAAGCATCATCTGTCATACCAGCTCGATATGATGTAGTAAGAAAACTGTTTCTACCAGATATCCACATGGGATCTGTAAACAAAGTACTTAATTTGAATTTTAAAACATAGAAAAACAATCTATGCATTATATCATTGATAACTCAGAATTAAATAGTTGGTCTCCACGTAACAATAGCTATAGTGATCTTCAAAGTATAAATGTAAGTTGCACTACTCTGCTACCTGCTAGCACATAGATTACATTACATATTCGAGCCAAAAGTCAGCACTTCCTCTTGTTTAATCTCCAATGCTGGGAAATGTAACCCAAAAAGAGTCTTTGGTAATAAGAAAAATTTCATGCTTTCAACTTTTGTTACTTAATCATCATAGAAGGAAACTTTTCTTGCTAATTTAGTTATCGGCTAACTTAGCTGCAATCTTAAAATTATCAACAAATTAAAAAGTTTGAGCGAGCTAATTTACATGCATTTGTACTGCACAAATAGATTTATATACGCCATGATAGAATTTTCCTATGTTCATGCACACAACCCCCAAATTATATCATCTGTGAAAACAACGAAAATTCAGCTACAATGTAATTTTCCATAAAAACAAGCAAAACACAACATCAATTTCCAAGAATTACATTTTTTTTACTTCATGCAACAAAAATTTAAACGCAAAACTCTTTTTTTTTTTTTTTTTTTTTGGGCTTGATTTTCTTCAATTTCATGCTACAGATAACAGTAAACATTCAGAAAATTGTCAATGGAGCTTCACCCATACGTATACATATACCTGAAATTAAGTTTTTGCGTAGTTTCGGTGATGAAATTTACACACAGTCACGCACTAAAATTTGAGATTGATGATGCAGCTACGAGGAATCATGGTTCAATGTCGCGGTCGCGGTCGCGGTCGCGGCTCGTATCGTTCCACCTCGGACTCGGCATATCGGTCGCGGTCTCGGCGAGACACAAATTTTGAATCAATTTCTATTCCAAAAACTATAAATAATCATTCAAAATATAAAAAAAATTATACTAAACAAAAATAGTAAAAAAAAAGTAAATAAAATCTCTAAAATGTATCATTTTTGTCGATATAAAAAATCAATCTATATCTTTAAAAAAGGAATCATATTAGACAAAATGCAAAGACTTGGAAAAAGGTCTAATATTATTTTGAATGTTTATACCTCTCAATACCAAGTAGAATGACGATGCGGTTCAAAATCACTTTCATTTTCCCCTGATGGATGGTAAAACAAACGTGGATTTGGGACATGACCTTGAGTAGGTAACATATAAGAGCCATCTTGTGCATTTGTTGATTGTGAGGATTGACTTGGTATTCCATGATCATGATACGTGGGAAGTGATTGATTGCCAGTAAATTCCGGAGCATAATGATAATAGCTGAATCCTCGATAATCAGTATTATCACTAGTACGATCATAGCCAAAGCTATTAGAGTCAAAAGAGGAACTGTCATGATGTCTATCAATTACTTGTTCATAATATCTACCACCATGACTACTAGTAGAGCTGCCAACTTGTCCAGTTCCATCAAATAAACCATATTGACTATAATAGCCCCTGTCGTAGTCATACCCCAGTTGACTAGTGCTCCGATTTGGACTAGAATCATACTTATGCTCCGGATCTATACTCAAATTTTGCATATGCTCTTCAACTCCTCTATGTCTTTGTGAGCCTGAAGATAAGAGAAAGTATCTTGACTTGAAAACTCAGTTAATTTGTTGAGATATTCTCGTTGTGCTTCTATGCCTGGACGATAGCCGTGATCAGTGTCTTGAGTGGCATAATAATTATCTTGACCTCGACCCCACGACGTATCTCCTGTTTGCTGGCTCTCTTGATCGCGACTTCCACTATGTCTCAAATAATTATCTACTCCATTTCCATCGCCGCTGTCATCACCATCATCATTGTCACTATCACTTTTATCAGATGAAGATGAAATAGCAATATGCTTACTCGTTCGTCCCATCTTACTCTTACCCTTATCCTTATGTTTCTGAGATGATGATTGAATCATATTGTTCTTGTTCCTCTTGGTAATAAATTGAGACAATGTATTACCAAAATCATCATCACTATCACGTCTATGGCTCTCTTGACTTCTTTCTGATTCGTGTTGGCGAATGCCCTCATCTAACCACTCGAGATTATCTTCAGATAAGGTAGGCTGATCACTTTCTCTTATCCATTCATCCAATATATCATCTTGATGAAAAATGTGATTCAAATCAATTGGACTATAAAAATCATCAGTGTCCCTTTGATGCATCAGATTTTTCACCTTTAATCGCATATTATAATGCACAAAGACCAATTTGTGCAATTTTTTAATTGCTAGACGATTGCGAAGTTTTGTATGAATCAATGACCAAGTACTCCAATTTCTTTCGCAACCAGAGGATGTGCAGGTTTGACTTAATATTTTCACTGCGATCTTTTGCAGATGTGGAGCATCTTCACCATAATTGAGCCACCATTCAGCTAAACAAATAAAATAATAATTAATTAGATAATAATAATAATTTTAATAACATAAAAAATATTAATTTCGTTCATATAACTTAAATGTTTAGTTAATTATATATGGAGTTAAGCTCGAACCTGGTAAGGATTTAGATAGTGCTCTTACTGCAACAGAACTTCCAAATCCTCCTCTTTTCTCTCTAAAAATTTTGATCTATAAAAATAACATTTGCATATATGTTGAAATTCTAGAATTTAGTAATGTATATGATCACTAATACATATAAATAGCATAATGATAAATATACCTCATTTATGGCATCAACTTGTGCATCCAAATCTGGCTCCAACTTTGCAATGACTCTTTTCAATCCTTTACGAACCTCGTCAAGATTATACTCACATGTTCCAGAGTATTGCAGAGTCGGGTTTAAAAAATATGCTAGATAAAATAAAATAAAAAATTAAATAAATAAGTGAATAAATATATAATACATATTTAAATTACGTGTATTATTTTAAATTACCTGCTGCATGTAAATCACAATGTAACTGGTCGTACCACCTGTTGTCAATCACATCCCAAATACTGCTCCAATATTTCACCGACTTTTTTATGGCCATTTTTGCTCTATCCATGGCTTCATAAATAATTGGTAAGGTCGGTTTATTGTCTTGATCAACAGTCTTTAAGACTTTGACCAAAGGCTCCATTATTGCACAGACATATCTGACTTTGTTCCAAAACCTTTCAGATAGTATCAATTCACCTACTTTAGCAGCTTCTGCTCTTCGTTTAGTAGTATTATTAAAATCTATCCATTCATCTGAGGTGCACATTCTTTTCAATTCTGTACAATGCCGAAGAAGACTTTCCAAAGAAATGAATTCAGTAGCGAATCTTGTGATGCCGGGGCGTAACAATTCCCTTTTGCTTGTATATGTCTTCATCAAATTCACTACTTTATCACTATTGTATATGAAACTAGTGATCTTCTTTGCCTGTGCAACGGTTTTTTTCACCTCATCCATCTTACCAATATCCTCCAACATCAAGTCAATGCAATGAGCAGCACAAGGCGACCAATATAGATGTTTCCTTTTTTGCATTAATAATTGTCCAGCAGCTTTCATGCTAGATTCATTATCTGTCACAATCTGTACAATATTTTCTTCTCCGATGGACTCTACTACTTCATCCATTAATTTAAAAATATATTCTGCATTTTTTCTCACATTTGTGCAATCAACTGACTTGTTAAATAACATATGCCTATCACAGTATACCATAAAATTTATTATTGGGTGTTTAGTACGAGTACTCCAACCATCACACATAATTGTACACCCAAAAGTTGAAAATTTATCATAGACATCCTTCAAATATTTATGAAGTTCATCATATTCTTCATCTAAATATTCATTTCCAATTTGATAAGCTGAAGGGCCTTTAATTCCAGGACCAACTTTGGCAATTTCATCAATCATTGATTGATAGTATGGATTATCAGCTGCATGGAATGATACAGCATTAAAATGAAAAAATTTTGAAATTGCCTTACCGACTCTCTTTATGTTTTCCCCCGCAAACATTGATTTAACTGATTTTTGTCTCGAAGAAAACATATGCGAGTCAACTCCTCTGCATATCATTTCATCTGCCTGTCTGACACTAAAATTACGAGACAGGCCTCTTTTACTTCCAACAGTTGCTTGCTCCGAAGTACCAACACCCATATATTCTGCAATAAAAAATATTTAAAAAATTAATAAATAAATAATAATTTTAATGTATTTTAATTAATTGATATGACACTTATCATAACATTTTAATTTACAAACAATACCTGGCATAGATATGGATGGTCGACTTCCAGACACTGAATGCCTTCGCTGTTCTTCAACAAATTCTAAGTATCGGCTCTCTCTCATTGCTTGCCTCATCTGCTTTTTTTCTAATTCATCAATCTCATATAAGTCTTCTTCATCCTCGTCGCCATACATATTCTCCTCTTGCAAAGAGCTCAATATTTCTGCTTTTTTCTTTTTTAGACTAGCTCTTTGAGCCTTACCAGCTTTTAAATGCATTTTTATTACATTTGTAACTTCTCTTGGAGCTTTTGGACAAGCTTCAACTTGTCCTGTAATATGACCGACATGCTCTTTTAATCTTGTAATACCGCCATGCACTATTTTTCCACAATAGTTACATCTCACAACTTTTTTATTTCCACCTACAGGTGTACCATGTTCCCAACCAATATCCTTACTTGCCATTTAACCTGTTACATACACCATCGTAAAATGGTTAGTATTAGTAATGTATCAAAAAGTACTACAAGTAATGAGTTAGTATTTAATAAAAGAAAATAATTATTTAAATTATGTTAATAACTTACAAATCTTATTTATATATTAACATGTTTGCATACTAAATTTAGATTAGTTTTAAATTTAGGGATAATTTTTCCTATGAAACTTGATCCTTATCATTACCGTTGTCATTTTATGCAAAGTCATTAAATATTGATGAATTAGCACCGTTGTCATTGAATTATCCAGCAAGTACCAATTGAATAAAACATGCATTACTGGATAATTGAAAGATAAATTATGTGTATTGGGCCAATTGCTTAAGTGGATAATATAAAAGCATAGTTACGGTAATTATGTCTTCACAAAATAATATATTATTATTTATTTTATAAACTCAAGAAATTAATAATGAAAAGTAACAGAGAATATGTCTAAAATAATATATGTGTGTGTGTGTATCTTAGCATAAGTAATTAATTATTTGTCTTAGTAATAAACTAGTAAAATATGTATTCTTAATGCATTTGGAATTTAGTCTTAGTTTGTTAATCACTCAAACTAAATTTATTTTCAAAAAAAGAATAACATACCATAACAAAATAAAACAACATATCACTTAATATACAAACATAAATTTATTTTCAAAAAAACAATAACATACCACAACAAAATAAAATAATATATCACTTAATATACAAACATAAATTTATTTTCAAAAAAACAATAACATACCACAACAAAATAAAATAATATATCACTTAATATACAAACATAAATTTATTTTCAAAAAAATAATAACATACCATAACAAAATAAAACCACATATCACTTAATATACAAACATAAATTTATTTTTAAAAAAAATAACATACCACAACAAAATAAAACAACATATCACTTAATATACAAACATAAATTTATTTTAAAAAAAACAATAATATACGACAACAAAATAAAACAACATATCGCTTAATATATAAATATAAATTTATTTTCAAAAAAATAATAACATACCACAACAAAATAAAATCACATATCACTTAATATACAAACACAAATTAATTTTCAAAAAAATAATAACATACCACAACAAAATAAAACCACGTATCACTTAATATACAAACACAAATTTATTTTCAAAAAAATAATAACATACCACAACAAAATAAAACCACGTATCACTTTATATACAAACATAAATTTATTTTCAAAAAAATAATAAACCACATATCACTTAATATACAAACATAAATTTATTTAAAAAAAAAACAATAACATACCACAACAAAATAAAACAATATATCACTTAATATACAAACATAAAAGAATCATAAATTACATTTTAAATAAATCATTAAGTTTAGGGAATAATATCTATTATGATAAACAAAAAAAAAAAACAAACTTATTATAGTCTTTTTTATAGACATAAATAGGGAAGAAATTTCATTACTTTATTTTTGAAAATAAGCAGACATCCAAAACATAACTTCATCACTCTCTTTAAGCATCCGTATGATTTCAATCAAGTAGACTGAAAAAATTGCATAGTCAAGTCACATCAAATTGTTAAGAACCATCTATTTAATCACATGAATTTCTAGTATGTACCCAACAAAATAAAAAAACATATCACTTAATGTACAAAATAAAAGAATCATAAATTACATTTTAAATAAATCATTAAGTTTAGGGAATAATAGCTATTATGATAAACCAAAAAAAAAAAAAAGAAGAACAAACTTACCCAAAAAATATTGTCGCAGATAAATTGAAGAAGACGAACAAACAAAGAAGATGAACAAGCAATTTGATATCTGACAATGAGAAAACTGACTAAAGAAAGAAAACGAAAAGATTGTGTGTGAGAATATGATAAAGAATGAATACATTATATACGGCTTTCTTCACAACTTTTGCCAAAATTTACGCTTTTTGTTGAATCCATTATTGCATGTGCGTTCATTTCATGTCAGTGCATTATTGCACTGATTCCCTTTTTTTTTTTTTTGCACTCCAGTCCCTTATTGCACTGATTCCCTTTTTTTTTTTGCACTCCAGTCCTTAGGGACTGGAGTGCAATTTTGAAAACGCTACCAATTAAAACTTGCGTTGAAAAAAAAAAAAAAAAAAAAGCAATCTGCGCGCAATGCGCGCAGATTGTCAAATTAAAAACAAAAAACCTCTGCGCGCATTGCGCGCAGTGGTTTCAATTAAAAAAAAAATTTCTGTGTCGACTCCTTCCTCCTCACCCCACGACCGAAGCTGCCGGCCAATTTGCTGGACAAATCCACACCACAACAACTCACCACCACCACAGCCGGCTTCAACATCACCACCACAGCACCTCACCTCACCCACAACCACCACCCCATCAGCCAAATGGTAGCCATAAAAACCGAAATCACAGCCCCCAAATTCAGCCATAAACCACCGGAAAATACCACAAAAGTCACACCTAAACGGTCGGAAAATTGCTCCAAACGATTGCAAAATAGCTGGACCAAGACCACTGGTAAGATCTCCAATTTATTCCATCCAAATCGATCCGGGCGATTCATTCCAAAATCGGCCGATTCGGACCGATTCGGATCCAAATCGGTCCGAGTTGGCCGAGATCGGCCGATCTCCCGACGAGGTCGCTGACTTCGATTGAAATCGGAGCGGTATCGAAGCGCCAAGCTCCGATCCCGTTTCGACTCGGCCGAGTCGTCTCCGACTGGCCGAGTCTTTGAGCTTAGATACAAGGGGCTGGGTCTGCATGCAGAGCAGAGGAAGAAAGATAACAGTGGCAATAACGTAGTTGTTAGCAAATACAAGGGTAATATTGGAAGTGAATTTTGTCCTTACTTGGCTGTGCATTGATGATAATGGACCCCAGTAAGATTTTTATGACTATGACTTTACTGGGTCCTACTTGCGCATTAGGATTTTAGGATAATTGCTTTTACTTTTAATTTTTTGGCACTTTCTTTCTTCTCCTTTTTGGTCCTTTTTTTTTCCCCTGTTGTTTTCTGATATTTGGAAGTTTGAATATTGGATTTTGATTTACAATTATAAATATATTGAACTAAGTTGGGAAAAAATCCGTTTGTACATAATACAAATGTAAAACTCCAGTACTGCATATATTTTGTAAATTATACACAAAAAATTGGAATTAAACATTCCAAATGTGTAATAAAGTTTTTTATTATATTTCATGAGTTCCAATTTATTTTGTGACGAAGTTTTTAAATTTGTGTTGTAATAAAAGGTATAAGATAAGTTACAGAATGACAATGATTTATATCATTTTTTTTTCATATCTATACATATAAAATCCAGCAATTGAGAAAATTTTGATTATTCTAATGTCTTGTACATAATACTAAAAGTTAAAAATAAGATTCTTACATTCTTAGCTAAAAATAATATATTTTTAAATTATTTTCAAATAGGTTGCTTGAAATTTTGTGGGACTGTTCAAGAAAAGATTTGCTTCATTTGAAAAATTAATGGTAAAGATTGGATGAATAGATCTAAATCTTGAATTTGAAATTGTGTTAAGTCCCACAATGAATAGTACTCACTTAGCAGTATTCAATCATGATATCTACACTTGTTGAGTTAATGTTTACATTTATTAAGTCAAATGTCTACTTTTTTATAGTGTTTAATTGCTTGCACTAATTGTACCTGCAATTGTTGAGACCTCGAATCCTGAATTTTTTTTTTCATAAAAAAAAAAAGAAATTGAAACTTGATTCCTTGCCACCATATCAAATTAAATTTAACATCTGACTGCCAATAACACTCGCAAGACTTCATTTAAATCCTCAAAAGCATGAAAAAGAATAAATCACAACTAATGAAAGAAGAGTCACAAGCTTAATCTAAATAACCATTTTAGCCTACGCTAATATGCTCCAATTGCCACGTTTCCTTTCTTTAGGCTGAAAAACATGTTTTCAAGTCAGTTGTAAAAAAATACCTCGTGTGTACTCTGGTTCTAAGCTCAATGTCCTTCCCGGTGCCCGATGAAATACCCAAAGACCTTGGGGGCATATATTGCAAATTAGCAAAGTTTTTGCTAATTTGCCTAAAATAGATTGGAGCTTTCTTTTTCTTTCATTTCCATTTTCTCTTCTTTGCTCTCTCTCACGGTTTCTTCCCTTTTCATCTTCTCTTCTTTGCTCTCTCTCTCTCTCTCTCCCTCCTTCTAGAAGAAAAAGGGGAAACTTGAAGCTCAACCCAACTTCCTACCAATTAAGGTAACTTCTTGGAAATCCCATTCTAATCTTTAAGGGTTTTTACCTAATGATTGTACTTTGAGTTATTAGTGTGTGATTTGTAATGGAATAAGATGAGTTAAGCTTTGATGGTTCATTTTGTAATATTAATGGTAGTTATGCTTAAAATTGGTTGTGGATTTCCTATTTGGTATGTGTAAGCATGGGTAGTGGAAGCTTTGGGTAGATGGATAGGTTGGTTTGAGAAGTTTAAGATCCTTATGCTTTTGAGTATGTGCTTATGTTGCTGTGTGTGTGTGCGTGTGTGTGGATGGTGAAGATATGTGAGTTGGGTGATTACCTTATGATGATTGTGAGATGTATGATTGTGGGTGTGATTCATGATTTGTGAAGTGTATCGTGTATATATGATGTTTTCTTGGCTTATTGTAACAATTGGAGTTGGATTGAGTGTTTGGATTGGGTTAGATGTAGTTGGAACACCTTAGATCTGGTTTGGGATGTTGCAGTCTGGAGGAATCGAGCTGCCTGGGATCATCCGCGGCTCCATCCGCGCGCGGATGATGCCGCGGCTCGACCAGGGTTTGATTCTGGTGCCACCCGCGACGTCAGCCGCGGCGCGGCTGACATCGCGGATGGAACCGCGGATGTTGGGGCTTAGTCTCTGCCCCGATCCGCGGCGTGATCCGCGCCGCGGATCACTCTTTCTTTTTTTTAGTTGGGTTTTGCTTTGTTTTGTGTGTATAAGTTTAGGATTTGGTTTTATACAAGAATTATGGATGGATTAAGGTTATGATTAAGTGCTTAATTATGTGTTTTAGGTGAAGACAGTGTTCGTTTATCTTTGGGTTAATTGAGTTAGCTTGGACCAAGGTAAGTAGTACTTGTATCCTTTATCATTTTGAAAATGTGTTTGTTACAAAGATGTTTTCTAACTTATTTTGCATATGTTAAAGTGGCACGAGTATGTGTATATTGATGATTTCTATGGATATGTAAATGTGGTCAAATATGAATGAATGAATGTTTTGTGATCGAGCTCTAGTGTAGAGTAATTATTGACGGGACTAGTTCCTTAAATTGATGTTTGACGTTTGATCTTTGACCGCGCTAACCGGGGAGTGTTAGCTTATTTGTATCGAACCGTGTTAACCGGGTTGTAGTTAACAACTGGATATCCAGGGTCAATGTGCTTTATTACTTGAGCTCCTTCTTTAGTATCTATATGAAATGTTATGTGGACCACATTTATTTGAATGAATTATGATTAAAGTAATGATTATTTGAATGATAGCATGTATATGTAAATGTAACATACTCAGGCCAATAAAGTGATACATGTGCTACTTATTAGGTGAGTTTTCACTCACCCCTTTTATTTTTGTACGCAGAGAAGGATGATTTTGGATTCGAAGGTTTGGATTAGCCTTTGAAGCTTTTGTCTTAGAAGATGTAAAGTAAGGCTGGTAGTAATAGTATAGTTTATTATGTTAACCTTGGTATGTTATATTAGAATGTGTTTTGGAATTCTAGAATGTTAGAATCTTGGTCATGTATTAAAGTTAGAGGTTAGTATTTTGAGATTTGTAATATTTGAGATTTATGTATTCTTTAATTTGGATAATTAGGATTGATGTTTATCTTTATATGTTATTTGGGATATTTGTTTAGACGCTTTGACCTTTTGAGCCTTGTGACTCAGTTTAGCCTGGTCACGGCGGTGTTATGTCCCGGGCACGGGGCATGACACCCGATCCAATGTTGTACCGAAGGAATAACTATTTAGACGTACGGCAGTTGCAGAATCATAATGTAGCCATTGCATGAATCATTGCAATGGCTGCCAACAAGGATTCAACAGCACAATATATCATTGTATTAGCCACTCAACAAGAGAACCAAAATGACATTGTGCTGCCTATTTTTTAGGCCGTTTTTATATGTATTCACCATCCTGTACAAAGAACAATTGAAAGTCGGATAATTTTTCTCTGCAACTTGATCATTTTGTTATCTCAGAACCATCTATATCCAATCCACCATCAGCCAATCCTTTGTCACCTGCTCATTTGTTCAATTGGTAATCCACAGTGTCCAAGAAACTGGAGTTCACAAAAGGAAAGCAACAGAAACTATAAGTGATGAGCAGGGTTACCTGTCAATGGCTGATGAAACAAGAATGAAAGCAACACAAAAACAAATAGAAGAATGAAGTAAAGAAATAAGAAAAGAGAGAACTACGGGTTTTAAACAATGGAAAGGAATTTGAACTTGTAACAGATAACCAAGAAAAGAGTAAGAATAGAGAAGAAAACAAGTTGCATTAGGTTCCCTGCCCCTGATAATGGACTCTGGTAGGCAACGTTTTCATTAATTTATTGTGACTATTAATCAGGACTTCTTGACTTTATTTAATTACAGAACTCTGGAATAAGTTTTTAGGAGTTGTTCTGATAAAAATAGAAATACTATTAAGGGCAAGGCCAATTTATCTGGCAGTAACCTGTCATATGGCTGATGAAACAAGAATGAAAGCAACACAAAAACAAATAGAAGAATGAAGTAAAGAAATAAGAAAAGAGAGAACTACGGGTTTTAAACAATGGAAAGGAATTTGAACTTGTAACAGATAACCAAGAAAAGAGTAAGAATAGAGAAGAAAACAAGTTGCATTAGGTTCCCTGCCCCTGATAATGGACTCTGGTAGGCAACGTTTTCATTAATTTATTGTGACTATTAATCAGGACTTCTTGACTTTATTTAATTACAGAACTCTGGAATAAGTTTTTAGGAGTTGTTCTGATAAAAATAGAAATACTATTAAGGGCAAGGCCAATTTATCTGGCAGTAACCTGTCATAGTCTGAAATACCTGACTAAAGCTAGGTCTGAGTCATAAGCAGAACTGCTGTATGAATATTTTCAGTATCTGTACACAAGTGATCATATATAACCTAATATTCTGTTCACAAACAAGCCTCTCCGTGCAGCAAGAATATAACATTTTTGAGATTTAATTCGAGTATTATGCCAATGCTAATATCATATTTGTGAATTCACCTGAATAATTCGAACTATAACTTACTATGTCTAGCAAGAATTGAAATCAAGACAAGTATGGTTCGGCTGAGTAAACAGCCACCGGCAAATATCAGAAGGGCAATTATAAAGTACAATGGGAAGAACTTCAAAAGATATTCAAGTACCTCGAAGTGTATCTGCAGAAACGAATGAGTCTCTAAAGTTACGTAAAACGGCCAACATAATGGACTCAAGGATATTTTAATTTTAACTGTGGCCACTGCACAAATAAGTGATCAACCATGCGTAGTTTGTAAAGAAGCAAGGCACTCAAAGAAAGCCTCCTCACTCTTGCAATGCTTTCAACATAGAAAATGTAAGACCACCTAATTCCAAAAACCTGAAAGTAACATAGCATATGATCAACAAGTAAACACTTATTATCAAGCAAAAAAGACAAAATTCAGATGAAACTTAGATGGCTAGGGAGCTTGTTCTTAAGGTAGTTCTTGAGATCCAGAATATAGTTCTCACCTTCGAACACAAATTAACAAGAGAAGCCGCAGATCTAATGAGAAACAGGGGGGAAAAAAGATTACAAGTATAAGAAGTTTTAAGGTGAAGGATATCAAACCTTGACAAGGAACGCAATTACACACAGAGGTATACAAGTTCCAGGTCCATTGCACAAAATCTACAAATACACGTTGAAAGAGGGCAGAAAGGCCAGGAATTCCTCCACTGGTTTACAGAATAAAGAATCATATAAAGGTATGCCTAATACCACGTGAGGCCTGATCTTTATTATTAGCCATAGTGCATGTGCCGTGGCAACTAAGGTGGTTCCAATTGAGGTTATATCGACCTCTAGGCTTTGATATATCTGCATGAATTGTGCAGATCCTACCTCTTCAACTCCTTCCTAAAACAATAGAAAACCAGTTTAAGAGTGCATGTAATGGATGTATAAATGAGACAGACATTTAATCTTTTACCTCTCAATGACAGATTCGAGAAAAATAGAAATTCTTGTGATTTGTATCCAAGGGTCACTTAGAAAGTGAGAAATTGGAATATGAAATTGCGAAACAGAATTTTGGAATTGGATTAATACTTCCATAAGTATGAGTAAAGGATCCATGGATGAAGATAGAAAGTAGGTTTCAAATCACAACTAAATCTTCCATTTGTCTCTACAAAAAAAATGGAAGCAAAATAGCTATTAAACGATGACTTTAGTTTACTAGAGACATCAACCTATTGTTTTAAGGCAGCTGTATTGAATTTCTGTACATTGGTTCTTCTTCTGTATAATTGAATCCCATCTTAAATATAACATCTAATAAAGGTCACCTACCTGGAAAACTAAGAAAACAGCACAAGTCCTACCAACAGGAACACCCCAATAAATCTTCTTATGATTTTTAATGAACATAACAACAGGAACATCTCATAGATTTTTAGTGAACATCCCAATCAATCTTCTTATGATTTATGTTATTATCACATGTTTAATCCCTGGTCTGTACGATGCCACTAGAACATATTCTCACAGACCAAGCTGTAATCAACTTAAAACTGGTTAAATAAACCAATTGACCCTCTACTATCAGATCATAATAAACCACAATTTGACATCACTATAGACCTCAATTTCTTCTTTTTGGTCAAAATACATAATTCCCTATACATGCATAAAAACAAGATCAGTGAATAGCCAATCTTAAACCATTACTTGGCAACCTGCAACTGGATAAACCCTCAGACAATTGTAGCCTGCTTCCTCACACCAAAACCTTACTCTTCGAAGTAAAATAGCTTCAAAACTTATATATCAAAACTGCCATACCAAATAATTCCCACCCAAGACATAATTTTAAAACCACATCAGGAGAAAACCATAGGTTTGTTACCACAAATTACATTCAGATTGGGTATTTTTTTACATTGAAGAAATAATCAAAACAACCAAACCAAAAAAAGACCCCCAAAATCCAGCTTTCGGCATTTCAAGAAACAAAGGCAGGCATATTCTATGATCTTAGCATTTCAAAAAAACATGATTTTGGTCTGCATGCAGCTGTTCTCCATTCACATACAAAAGAAATTTGTCTAAGAAACGGCTGTTCAATCCTCAATAGATCAATCACAAACTAGTCTAGCTGATAAAACTTTAACAAACATCCATCCTTTAAACGAAAATCTTCCATAGAACGGAATTCCACTAAAAACAAATTCAGAAAATAAGTACTTTAGCAGATCAACCAAAATCATGGGAAGTATACCTCATTAAGCAGAGAATTTTCAAGTAGTTGTGCCTTTTGAAGACTCATGTTATCAGTGGCAACAGCAAATATAATACCTTGCCTTGAAACTATTTTTCTGTAGCACATTCAACAGATTAATCATCTCCACTGTGTGACCACATACACCACAAATTCATTAGAAAAAAAAATAGAACCCATTAATTAAAACCTCAAAATCAACAAAAACCAAAAAATAGAACAAATATTAATATTTTGCACGCCAGAAGCGAGAACGATAAGGGTACTAAGGGGCTGCTGCTGTGACGTGGCACAACAAAGTCGGCTGCTTCGATGTATAACATAAAAAACCCGAATCAAGATTAAGGTGAGGAGCCCAATAAATACTATTAAGGTTAAGTATGAAGCCAGGATTGAGAGACAAGAATTGCCGCTACTATGCATTTTAATTGTTTATACAATCCAAAGTGAAGGTCTGTTATCCAATTGAAATGATTTTACTCTTGCATCACATTAAAATTAGTTAAGAAAAGAGCTGACAAGATCAAAAATAAAATTCTTTTAAAAATTTTAAAATTGGTTAAGAATGTGAAGCATCCGCAATTTGATAGGTCGAGTGTCCGTAATACGGATCCAGCATAGCATATCTGAAGGGGAAAACGAAATTCTTATCGTTTTGACGACATGTTGAGGGAAATTTTTTTATGCACGAGATTAAAGTCTCCGCAATCCGTTAGTTCTCTCCTTTTTTTTAATTCTTTTTCCGCATGCTAAGAGGAAGGGGAAGGGGCAAAGTAGGTGCATGAATGAGCCCAAACAAGCCGAACATTAGTGTTTAGCTTGGTTTAAAGACTTCAACTGCTTTCTTATGCCCCCATCTTAGACAACCCTTTGTACTAGCAGGACTTCTGCGCTCCCGTACACTGGACCAACCCACAAAACTACGCGAAAATATCACAAAAGTCCAGCTCAGGATCTCTCTCGCTCTGTTTTCAATTAAGCCTTTTTACAAACACCTTGAATGCATTTGAAATTTTATAGAAGTGAGCAGAGTCCCAAAATTTCCACCAGAAATCTCCCGGTCTTCTCACAATTCAATTCCGACTTCAAACATTTGCAATCATACAAAACCATAGAAAAAATAATAAACATATTTAATTTATCACAAAGAACAAACGGTTCAAAAGCAGTAATCTTTGAAGAAAAGAAGGCAAGAACAAAAACATGGTCAAAATCAGATTAAAGGAGAGATGGTAATATTACAGTGCCTGCTGTTCTGCGATGTTCTCTAGCCGATCTGTTCCCTCCCCACTTCCGTTTTCAGCAACTTGTTCTTGTAAAGGAAGGCAAGTGCTAGATTGATTGTGTAACAATTTATAACTTTAATTCCGGTAGAAAAACCAAGCAAGTTGCTAGTGGTTTGATAGATGTTTGATTGAAATTAGTTTGTTAACTAGTTAAACAAATGAAAGTCCAGTCCATACAACATTTGGTGTCAGTCGAATGTTATCAAAAGCATGATAAATAAACTAATTAGATCGAATGTACTTAAGTGGAGTCGTTCAAAGATTTGGTTGTGCTCCCATTGAGTTATTTCTTTTTATCTTCTCCTTCAGGAAAGGGTACATCAAATAACTTGAAAATAACATAGTTCCAGGCAGAGAGAATTGAATAAAATTCTAAATTTTTATTGACAAAACAAGAACACCACCGTGAATACCCATAACAAACATCAAAGAACACCACCAGCCAAATCCGGAAACACAAGCATCACCAAAAGTTTTGAAAAGCCATTAAACATGGCTTGAACACCCAACAGACACTAGCAAAGCACACAGAGAAAACAGGCATTAGGAGACAGCCTTCGAATGAGTAAAAGCTACAATCAGAAACCACCACGAAGACGCAGGACAAGGTGAAGGGTGGACTCTTTCTGGATATTATAGTCGGCCAAAGTCCTTCCATCTTCCAACTGTTTACCAGCAAAAATCAACCTCTGCTGGTCTGGTGGGATCCCTTCCTTATCCTGGATCTTAGCCTTCACATTATCGATAGTATCTGAACTCTCCACCTCCAAAGTGATCGTCTTTCCGGTCAAAGTCTTCACAAAAATTTGCATACCTCCCCTCAACCTGAGCACCAAATGAAGAGTTGACTCCTTCTGAATGTTGTAATCTGCAAGGGTGCGACCATCCTCGAGCTGCTTACCAGCAAAGATCAACCTTTGCTGGTCTGGTGGTATGCCCTCCTTGTCCTGAATTTTGGCCTTCACATTATCAATTGTATCTGAGCTCTCCACCTCAAGAGTTATGGTCTTTCCTGTCAAAGTCTTAACAAAAATCTGCATTCCACCCCTCAATCTCAGCACTAAATGAAGAGTCGACTCTTTCTGAATATTGTAGTCCGCAAGAGTCCTGCCATCCTCAAGCTGTTTGCCAGCAAAAATTAACCTTTGCTGATCTGGGGGGATTCCTTCCTTGTCCTGGATCTTAGCCTTGACATTGTCAATCGTATCTGAGCTCTCAACTTCCAAAGTAATGGTCTTCCCAGTGAGAGTCTTCACAAAAATTTGCATTCCTCCCCTCAACCTAAGCACCAAGTGAAGGGTTGACTCCTTCTGAATGTTATAATCAGCAAGGGTACGCCCATCCTCAAGCTGTTTGCCAGCAAAAATCAACCTCTGCTGGTCAGGAGGAATACCCTCCTTGTCTTGAATCTTAGACTTGACGTTATCAATTGTATCAGAGCTTTCAACCTCCAGGGTAATCGTTTTCCCAGTAAGGGTCTTAACAAAGATTTGCATACCTCCCCTCAAACGGAGAACCAAGTGCAGTGTAGATTCCTTCTGAATGTTGTAGTCAGCAAGGGTACGACCATCCTCAAGTTGCTTCCCAGCAAATATCAGCCTTTGCTGGTCTGGGGGAATGCCCTCCTTGTCTTGGATCTTAGCCTTGACATTGTCAATTGTGTCAGAGCTTTCAACTTCTAGAGTGATGGTCTTTCCAGTAAGGGTTTTCACGAAGATCTGCATCTGTTAGAGACCCAAAAAAAAAATCCCAATCAGATCTGATTACTTGCAATCCCTAAACCCAAAATTGCTTGCTACCACAATTACAGACACCATTTTTGAACAGTAAATTCTAACACTAACGCAACTACCATTCAAAGGCCAAAAAATCACCTAAATATCTCAGTCTAAAATTTCTAGCACGGCAAAGAATTATTCTGTTAGAGAAAAACGTACTGTTTACAATTCATTAACCGGCAAAAAATTATTATATGGAAACACGTACTATTCAATGTAGAAATTCTGGAAAACCCTATAGCAAACTCATCAAAACGGATAAATTAACGAAAACCCTAAATCAAAATCATCGAAACCTACTATTTATCCAAAATCAACACCCTAGAGCAAAATCATCGAAACAGACTAGCTGAAAAGATCATAACGGAAAAAATCTACCCGTTTAAACAGAATAATTCTAACAGATATAATCAGATGTAATAATAAAAGATAAAAGCCAAACTCTAGATAAAAAAAAAAATACAATTATATTTCAGAAAAATCAAATCAACAGAGAATTAAAAGACGAAAAAAGACAAATCATCAAAGAAAGAAGTATTATTACCTTGCAAGAAGGCGGATTTTCCAAGAAGAATCTGCAAGAATTTTAGAAAAAGAGGAAAAAAAATTATTTTGAGCTAAGAAGAAGCGACAGATGAATGAATGGAAGAGGGGAAGCTGAGGTTATTTATATAGGAGAGGGATGACCGACTTAAGACGAAACAGGGTTCCCTGCGATGTTGGTCATGAATGACGTCTATTTACCTTATTATACCAATGCCTACACGTTCACGGCAATTGGTCCTTTTCTTCGGAAGGTTTTTTGGCCATTCCCTTTCTTTTTCTTTCTCTTTTTTTTTTTTTTGGTTCAGATCAACTTGTGTTTAGAAATCCACCTTTTAATTCAATTTATAATTCACAGAGTTGTAAATTAGTCGAGTCAATTCAAATTTTAGCATAATCTAATCAAACTTGACTAAAAATTATGGACATAGAACTCAATCGACCACCTAATCTATAGATTGAACTCGATCAAACACCTCAGCTAAATTTCGATTCAAATTTAATTATTTTGGCTCCATGGCACATAGTCTTGTCCATGTGCTTTTGTCCACTATTTGAGATTTTTGATAAATACAATGAGGATTGGAGGGTAAATTTGATTACTTGGTTGGCTCTGGACTAACTTTGGGTTGTGGGTTTTGTTTGCCTTTTAGGGGGGGATGGGAGGGGGAGGGAAAAAGGTTGAAAAGAAATTGAGAAGATATAATATCTACTTGTGATGTATATGAAGATTTATCTATTAAGCTGGTGAAAATAATAGTAATTGTCTTTTTTGAGTTTCTAAATTTAAAATAAAAATTGAGAGATAATTCAATTATCTAATTTTTAAAAACCGATTGATAGATATTTCATTGTTAACCCTAAATTGTAAAAATAAAATTGAGAGTTAACAAATTATAAACCCCAAAACATGTATCAAACTATTTGAATTTTGAAGCAAGGGGTAACTTATTTAGTGTTTTTAGTAACTATACTAGTATAGGCAAGCCGCACCCCAATTGGCATTTGAATTATTTGGTTTCTTTATGGTGAAATTTTATCATTAATATAAAACATACAAACATGATATCATAATTGGTCATCTTTTGCTAAAAGAAGAAGAAAGCATTTAAAACTCTATTATATGCAATATGTAGAAATTTTAAATTTTTTATGCTCTAAGAGAACATGTATGCAACAGAATGTACGCGGAAAAAAAAGCTACGAGAAGTATAAGATTTTGTTAATATTTTAATTTCTTCAACTTAACTGATGCATGTCATAGAGTCTATCATTTATAAATTACATTGCTTTACTATTATTTAAAATGAACGTGCAATTTTTAGTGCTTTTGCATTCTACTTGCACTTAAAAGCACCAAAATTTTGTATTGACTATACTCGTAATGCTCTCGTTTCTTCGAAGTATTTCATCTAAGTGCTGAAAAATAATGAAGGATTGATGTCGATCGTGTGGCAATTCGATGAATCTAGTTTGTTTTTTCTTGCATCTGTTCTAGGTCATTTATCAGTATTATGTTCACGTGAGCTTGTGATTGATTCTTCAAAACTAATCTGCAAGATAGACAGGATTCTTATCCTTGTTATTTGTTCTCATATTCTACTCAAGAAAACTACAAAACAATGACAAAATACAACGAAGTTTACTCAAGATTACAACAACCATGCCAAAGCAAACCATATCAAGAATGTATGGTGACTTTGAGCTCTCAATAATTACTTTTAACAAAATCACATTCATCTAAACACTGTGATATTTTTTATCGATCATAAAATGATAAAAGAATCTATATTGAAGTACTATAGAGTAATAGAAAAAGATAATAAAAGGTAATGACGTAGTTTTATCAACCAGAAAAATATAGAAAGCATTAAACCGATTTCAAAGCGAAGCTTAGACAATTGAAAATACCACTCACTTCCTTTTGGTTTTAAATTCTAGCAATATTTGAAACCAAACTCGATATACTCGTTGATTGAAAGATACTAATGTTTAAAATATAACTAAAAATAATGCTTTGAGGGAACAACCCATCATCGCATAATTAAAATATGACCGCGTAATTTGACTTAACATTAGTAATTTTAGACAAGGACAATCAAACGAACAGGAGTGCATAAAGCAGAGATAACAAGATACAAGTCCAAGTCCTTCAATTTATTTAAGTCCAAAATAGGTGTGGTAGATGATCAATAGGAAAATCAAAATTTTATTAGCAATTTCCTTAAGCAAAATTACATAACTTAATAAAGAAAAAGTAAAAGCTTATGATGGACTTCATAAAGGTAAAAAATACAAAATAAAATAAAATTACAGATAATGCAAAGATTTTTTTATCACCATGACAATCACAAGGTTTGAAAGAATCCATCTCTGACATAATCATGAGATTTTTTTAATCTTTTAATCCCTTCTCAAGCTCGCTAATTGTAACATGCTTTAAAGGAGCAATCACAAAAATTCAATTGTGCTCTTTTTTTTTTTTTTTTTTGGTTCAAAAGGCTTATACTTAGAATATTCACAAAGGCAATTTTGGAACATAAAAACAAAAGCATTAGTGAAAAAATGGTCCTTAATTAGCACCCAAAATAAAAGTTGTGATAGAGATGTAGCCCAATTGGCACCAAAGCCCTATAAACTTCAGCATCTTTCATAATGCCCAGGGATAAGGAAAGAGCAATGCAGCCCACAAAACCCAAAAATACATGCGTTCGCTAGGTGTCGACTAAGGAGAAGCCAACAATTGCCTCACCTCCTTTTTCTAGAGAGATTTTTGTGTGGATCGGGTTCACGGGTCCTACTGTGGATTCAACAATGGATAGAAAAGTCATCAATATTCGGTGAATTACACCAAATTTTAGTGGCTATCTCATTCACCGTTGGATCCACTGTCGGTCCACCCAAGAAAAAGCCCTTTTACTATAATAGTACTAGTAAGATTCTATGTGCTTCGACTAATTCATCGATGCGACCACTAGTCATGACAACTGATATTTCCCTATAAATCCCATTCATTTTGAAATTGTGTCGTATAGATTTATTTCTCAGCTTTTGTCTATTGTCTGTAATTTTGATAAATGAAATGGAAGTTTGTTGAGTGACGTTGATTATTCGGTTCAGCTCTAACTTAGAGGTGAAAATGGGGCCTTTTTCTGTTATTTGAGAATTTGATAAATGTAACTGAGTTTGCTGAGTGAAATTGATTATTTGGTTCATCAGATCCCAGTAACTTGTGCTGATAATTGATTAGTCTAACTTCTGACAAAAGAAGGCAATTTCATTTCATGTCATACCTTTGATGTTGTTTCTCATCCGCAAAAATATAAGCAACCATTTGTTAGTATAGCAATATCTTGCTTTTAATAGACAAGCATAATTTTGCTGGAGTCATGGATCATCAGTCATAAGCCTTTTGGATTTGCTAATTCATATTTTACTTAGATATTGCCTTGTGTGAGAGTAATAATTTTGTTAAAACAGTGTTACAAATGAGTAGTTTGTATAAGCAAATCCTTTTTCTTTATCATGGTAGTCTTGCAACTTCTAGTTTTGACTGGTAACCTACTTGATTTACATGATAGCACATATACTACTTCTTGAAATAAAGTGTCTTTTTTGCCTAATTTGAATGTAAGGACAAGCTTTATATTTTATCTAAACCCCAATGTTCAACCACAATATAGGTGAGGTATAGAAATGATTATACAAAAAAGATTTCATATAAATGATTATACAATAAAGATTTCATGGAATTGAATGAAAGTTATATGATTTTAGGGATGGGAAGACCTCTTGTTTTGATGCAAATTATTATGACTGACAGTCATATGATTTTAGTGATGGGAACACCTCCTGTTTTGATGCAAATTATTGAAAAGAGTAACGAGCTCTAACGTTGGTTACATTGTGGTTATCGCAACATTTTTTGGATATTGAAACTTTTTATCATGATAGCTTTACACATTGCCTAGAAGATGAAACCAAATCACTAGAAGAATTGAATAAAACTTTAAAATGGAGAAATGATGGTTTTAGTCAGTACTGCCTGTATTCCAAAGCATACTTGAGCATCATTTACAGTCCGTTTGGGAGGTGTGAAATAGATAGAAAAGAAAAGAAAAGAAAGAATGATTTGTAATTTCTTGTGTTTGGGAAGAAATGGTGTGAAGGAAAGGAAAAGATTTGAAAGAAAGTTTTGCGTTAAAATAGAAGAAAAAGTTTTTCGGCCTTTTTTGGGCTGAAATGGAAGGAAAGCTTCATTTTCTCTTCTCTCCGTTTCTTTTTTCTTCTCATCCAACATTTCTTTTCTTTTTCTTTCTATACTAAACTCTCAAACTAACCATTAGAGAAGACACTTGATGATGTGCACAAAAAAGTTTAGGTAGCACTCTTGCATGCTCTTGAATACGAGGTAGAATTTTGGAATATAAGCAATGGTGACACCTGAGTGCTTGTCATACAACGTAATTTATGGTCTGGGCATGTTCAAGTAGATGCTTGTGCGTTCATTTTCAAGTGCATATAAGCAGGGTTATACATTATTAATATAAAATACTGAACAAAGTGTCCAAACTCCCATCCGTCTTGATTTCAATAGCATCCAAATCCATGGAGTCACCTTTTCCAATTCATATATTTGTCCAACAAAATCACAAATTAGGGCTTTGAACCAAATATTAACATCCTAAAGATAATATCAACACCCAATATGATAACTAACAAAAAATACTACCCATTTATATTTAAAATATAATGAATTAATAATCGAGGCAACTCAATAATTGCATGCACAAGGGAGAAAATGGAGGTTAAAAGTAAAAGAAAAGAGAGGTTAGGTGGCTAAAAGAAGAATGAAGTGGAAAACAAATGGTTGGTTAGTTGAGGGTATATTTAAAAGTTCAATAAAATTACAATATAACTAGGCTTATATATAAGTAAGATAAGAAAGATAATGAGCCAAACTTAATTTTAAAAAATAATTACACATAGATTGAAAATGCCCTTAGTACAAGTATGACACAAAATCCGAAATAATATGCTAAAAAAAAATTATATGACCATTAAATTATTTTTGTTCCACACTATTTTTTGTTTCAAATTGACCACTAAAATATTTCAAGGATTCACATATGGCTGCCAAACTATTTTTTATTTTTAAATTGGCCATTGAATTCTTAAAATATGCATATGCATGATGATCATTGAACTTTAAAAAATGGTATATTCAAAAACTGATTGAATGATTTAAATTACACAACTTTTAATAGTTTAATGATCCATCTAAAAGAAAAAATAGTTTGGTGGATACAATTGGACTCCTAAAATAGTTTGACGACCTTTTTTTTTTTTTTTGAAAAAGAAAAAGTTTAGTGTACATAAAAAAGCTATAAAAATAATTTAAGGCATGTTCTCAATAGATTTTTTAACCAGCTTTTAGATTATAGATTAACAATAATATGTATTAATAGTATTATCAATTAAGTCTCAAATTTGATTTTAGACTTTTTGTACAAATAATTTGAGATTATTTAGTTGTATAAAAAATTTAAAATCTAATTTAAAATTTAATTAATAACATTATTAATATAGATTATTGTTAATCTATAATCTAAAAGTTGATTAAAAAAATCTGTATAAACATCAATGTAGATTTTTTTACCGAATAGAAATCCCAGCTTCCATTCCCAACAATACATCCATAAATCACACACACTAACAACACAAACAATTTCTCACAAAAAACACACATCCCCAAACTCACATAAACAGTGTGAGCCTGTGACAAACCAACAGAAAACAAAACCAGAGAAATTTTCCATTCCCCACCAGACAAAAAGAAAACAGAAACTTGTATGTCTTCCACCCCTTCTTCTCCATCCTTGACAACCCTCCAAAGTAGAGAAGAGGAGAGGAGAGAAGAAAAGAGAAGAGGGGGTCAAAAAATTTCTTGATTTTTACATGATAAAGAATCCATCCCAGATCAAAAAATGTCATCTTTAGCATCAAAAAAGCAAGCTTTATTCATAACTTCACTCACTACCCTATGGTACTCCAGCAATATAGGAGTCATTCTTTTGAACAAATATTTGCTATCAAATTATGGTTTTGCCTTTCCAATCTTTCTGACAATGTGCCATATGTCAGCCTGTGCTATTCTTAGTTATGTTTCCATTGTTTTCTTGAAGATTGTACCTTTTCAGAGGATCAAATCAGTATCCCAATTCTTCAGAATTACAACTCTCAGCATTGTCTTTTGCGCCTCTGTTGTGGGTGGCAATATTTCTCTGAAGTTCTTGCCAGTTTCATTCAATCAAGCTGTGGGTGCAACGACACCGTTTTTCACTGCTTTGTTTGCTTATTTCATGACCCTCAAGAGGGAAGCTTGGATCACCTATCTCTGTCTTGTGCCTGTGGTTGGTGGGGTTGTCATTGCAAGTGGGGTATGTTTATTTTTACTTATATCTTTTTTTTTTCATTTTGTGTTTTGTTGGATCCATTTTTTTGAAGAATTTTAATTGGTTGCTGTGTGTTTTTTTTTTAATTGCCTGAATTATCTGCATTGTGATTTGGACATTCCTAGTGTGGACAATAAATTTTTTTTGGTAGGTTTGATTTATTTTATTTGGTTGTAGCTGATCTGGAGCTGTACTTTAGCAATCTGAATTGTTTGTTTGATTCAAGGTTGTTTTCTGCGGGTGCCAATTTTAACAATTGAAGATCAGATCTGTTAGTTCTGAATTTTTTTTTAAAGTTTTGTTAGTTTCTAATTTTGCAGGCATTTGTTTGATATGTTTGAGAGCTGCTTTTGCCTTTTTCTCTACAATTTATTGGTGATGAGATGTTGGAGTTGAGGTGGAATTTCTTCCGTTTGAAAACAAAGATACATTTTTGTCATGTGTTTTAGAATTTTGGACTTTTAATTCATTAATGAATTAGTTGACTTTTATTAACTGTCTACATCTCTGTACTTTCTATGCATGTGAAGCAATATAGGACTTCTATAAAACTCAATTCTGGTGTATGTCAACACTCATTGTTAATAGTAATCGGAAATAATATGTGGACTTCTAGGATAATAACGGAGGAACATATTGAGTGGAAAGACAAGAATGTGTTGAGATTTTTATTATGTTATTATGAATGTATTTGAGGTTATTCTGCAGTATTGGTATAATGAATAACAAAAATCTTCATTCAGTTATGCTATGTTCTGATCATAAATGTGTAAAAGCATTGGATCATGTGCAGTGTTTCTTGAGATTAGCAACTTTGCATGATATGTGTAATTTCCTGAGGGATTAGTTGTGGGGTAGAGGGAGGCTTTTGGTTGAAGCAAAGATAACTTCTCTTAAATCTTGGTAAAGGACATGTCATGTTGCTTTGCTTTGCTGCTTATTTAGGAGAGCCTTTACAAAGTCAAGGTCTAATGCATGTTAGCATTCTTGAGGATTAAGTTGAATATCAGAGAATATAGGTGTAAAATTTGGGTTGCAATGTGAGAATACATTTTTAAGGGAATGTTTAGAGTGCCTTTAATCAGGCCCTTGGGCATTTCAGCATCCCAAAGCATTGCGCTCAGTTCCGTGGACATTTCAGAAACCTTGATACTCGCTACATCACTAAGATTATGGTTTTTTTTCCTATGCCTGAGACATACATTAAAATATCTCTATGACAAAACCTGAAAAGAAATGCTTAGTTTTTAGTAGAATGAAAAAGCAAAAGTTCCAAACTTTAAAGGCACCTATGCAGAGATATACATATTTAAGAGGCATTTCATGTCACAATTATAGTTTGTGAACTAAGAGAAAACCTTGGGATTACACATTGAAAAGAGACAAAAGATAAAAGGAAAAAAAAAAGTAAAAAGAAGGGTCTGGGCATCATGGACGTGTTTTGCTATGCTTCAATTATGCTTCTTCAAAAATATTTCTTTTATGTTGATTGAAACTAGGCTGACTAGTATACTAAAGGATTTAGTGCTTTTTCACTTTTAGTATGATTTGTTCAGTTTTCTTCAAAGTGTAATGTCAATATCCTGGTGTAGGATCCTTCAGCTATTCTTTCTCATCAATTGCATGTCTCTAAGCCTGGTTCAAATGCACCTGAGGCCAAGTAAATAGACCTATCAGTATTCTTCATAGAATTTTCCAATCAGCTTTAAAGATTGGGATCAACTGACTTCTTTCTTCTTCTACAAATGGAAGTTTGACAACTTGATGATCATGTTTGCGATTTTGTGGTACTGAAACTATGATAAAATTTTATGCTGACAGGGTGAGCCAAGCTTCCATCTATATGGATTTGTCATGTGCATAGGTGCCACTGCAGCTAGAGCCTTCAAGTCTGTTCTGCAAGGCGTCCTCCTTTCTTCTGAAGGGTGAGTATTTCCAGCTTTTAATTTTCTATTAAGCAAAGCCATGTGCAAATAAATGGATTAAACCTTTGCAAAATTTGAAAAAACAAAACAAAAGAAAGGTGGCGTCCTAACAAAATGTCAAAGAACTATGTAGATTGATATTTAAGCACAAAAGAAGATTTCTGTGACAAGATTATCCTTTTATGCTTAAAGCGGAAGCAATTCTCTAACTATCTGTTTGTCCTTTGTTTTCCACTTACTAATGTTTCGTATATTTTCTAGTCTTCTGTCCTCAGTTTCCTTCCTTTGCAGTCATAAGCTAAATATTTTAAAATCTTGCATATTTCTCATAACCACTAAAATTTCAGGTTGCCTCCACCTTAACACGCTATCGTTGGGCAGATATTTTAGAGTTGAGGTGCTCTAATAGTTATCATCTCTTGTACATTCTGCATATTAATAGCTGGAAACTGGATGCTTCTTACACTGTGAATCCCATTATATTTACCAAAGAGACAAGAAACTTATTGCAAATTGAGTGTGCAAAGCCAAATGATAATGTTATTTATGTAGGCTCCCAGTGATTTATATTAAAAATTATGATGTTGAAGTTTAGACACCTTTTATGATTCACCATCTGGTAATCCTTTGCTGCTGCATTTTGATAGGTGAGAAAAGTGTCAAGAAAAAATTTCCATGCATTCTAACTACCTCACTTAACTCTTCTTCCCCTTCCACCCAGTAGAACATGATGGACACATGTCTCTGGAAATAAAGTAATGCATTCTTGAAAGGCAGCAATGCTGCTGGTGGAGGATGACAGACAGATGGGAAGTAGGGAAACTTTGCTTGACTCTTTCCACATCTTACCAAGCTGTTTTGTTGCTGACGAGAAGCAGAAGCAGATGGGGTTTCAAAAGTAGTCTCAAGTTAATGTTATCTAATTTTCTGAGATTGTGCGTGACATGTTTCAAAAAGTTGTCATTTTGATTCTTTTAACATATGGGAGAAAATGTCAAGTTTATTCAAATTTGCCATGACCTCAATAGTTACCTACTGCAAATGTGACGTAGTCCGTCGTAACAATTCTTTAGTGCCTTTTTCGCTTTGACAGATTGCTTCTTTGACTTTTTTTATTTGGAAAGTGTGCTTGTTGATAAATGGAAACTGTGTTCTTTCGCCATTGACTCATTCTTTTTACATCTACGTAAGTATATTGATACTTTCTTCATTTCACCAATTTATATCCCACAGTGGTAGTTTTAGTAGAAAATGATTGGATTGCGCTATATTTTTCCTATATTATGTTGACTCCGAAGGATAGTATTCAGGGATCCCCCTTTGTGAAGCTTTCTGAAACACGTAAAGATATAGTTTGGCATTTCTTGAGGAAAAGTATGATGACACTACTCATTTGGAAAGATACGTTGTACTATATAAGTACCCTGCTTTCCTAGATAATAGGTAGACTGATTTCCCATAACGTAACTTATGATTATGAGTGTGATCCATACGTAGCAGCGAATGCATCATTCAGCGTCTTTGAGGTGCTCAATAACTACTTGTGTGTTTTATTTTAAGGACAATGTTACCTTCACATACAAATTTAAAAAAATTTAACGAAAAATTATCCTTGTAAATGCCTTTTCCCCTTATCTGGTGCCTGTACTCTATGATTGAATATACTTCTATATGCCTTTGCTTTGTTGTTTCAGGGAGAAGTTGAACTCCATGAATTTGCTCCTTTATATGTCGCCAATTGCTGTTATAGTTTTATTACCTGCAGCTATTGTAATGGAGCCAAACGTCTTGGATGTTACTATCTCGCTTGGGATTGAACATAGATTCATGCCATTACTTCTTTTCCTTAATTCAGCAATGGCCTATGGAGCCAATTTATGCAACTTCTTGGTGACTAAGCATACAAGTGCATTGACACTCCAGGTTAGTTCTCTGAGTGTGTATGCATGCACATCCACAGGCATGTGCATGCTTGTGGATGGCATTGCTTTGTCCAGTAACTAAATGCACTTTATGAGAAAACTAGTGGTAGATAAAATTGCTTGCTCGAGTAAGATTGTCATAATCATGTAAGCTAACCAATGACCATGTCATGCAAAGTTTCGTCAGTCCATATACAAATATGGCTGTACCCTTTTTACTTTATTTTTCATTATCCTTCGCCACATGCATAAAAAGATTTCCACCTGAAGTTTTTCATTCTTTCCACTTAAAAATATTTTATTCTTTTAGACCATGGACACTGTACTATGTTCAGGCTGGTGGTCATTGGAGCTCTTTCAGTGCTTTGGTTATAGTTTCTTATTGTGTTTGTTTCATAACTTTGAAGCACTTCAGTCTTGGGTTTTTCAACATCATTTTTAGATTCAACCATGGTTGTGTCTCCTGTGCCATTGTAATGAGGTCTTTAATGTAGAAATGAAAGTTTGATACCTTCCAAATAGTAGGCCAGGGATGGTGCTAAGAATCAAGGTACAAAACATTACGTAGACTGGGGGGTGCTGCTTGTTAATTTGCAAAAATGCTTTTAATTATGTGCGGCTAAGTAAGATTAATGGCCCATAAAACAAAAAATGTGGTGAAGGGCCAAGGCGTATTAGGTTTAATGATTCTACCAGCCACTGTAAATAATACTATCAAATGTGAGAAGACCTTGTTACTTCCTATTTCATATGCCATAGTGTCAGTATGCCCTTATTATGAGATACCCCATGCAGAAATTCTTATTATGCTCTTATTGCTATGTAGAGACATCATTTGCTTGTGACATTACTTTATATCTATGGCCGCAGGTTCTTAAACAAGAAGATGATTCTTAAACAAAAAAATATTTTTGCATTTATAGCTCTAGCTTTTGTGATCTTATTCCAATTTTGAGTTTTGTTAGGTACTAGGCAATGCAAAAGGTGCTGTGGCTGTTGTTATCTCAATTCTTATTTTCCGCAATCCTGTGACCTTCACTGGGATTGCTGGCTATACAATGACTGTTATGGGGGTCGTTGCTTATGGAGAAGCAAAGCGCAGATACAAATGACTTTCCAGGAGCAGTATCTTGTCTGTACGATGCTCCAAGCTTTAGTCACTTGGAGAAAGTTTTTAGTATCATACATTAGATATAATCTTTAGAATCTCAAAGGAGGAGGCAGGGAGAGAGATCATTTTTTATTTTTTTTTTTATTTCATTTTATTTGCGAATGCATACAGGATGTGAGTGGTTATACTATACACTTGTCAGTATGCAGCGGAACATTAACACGCTGCTTTTCATTGTGCACTTTATGGCCCGTGCATGTCTAGCTTCTTCAACTTCCTGCATTCTTGGAACTAAAATAGACTTGCTATTTGGCATTATCCCCTCTGCATTTTGCCCGGCTGTGGATTGTTACCTTTGTGCTTAGGAGTTTGGGCCACTGATAGACAATGTGCTTCTTTGGAACTATAATCTATAAGTCGCTCTAATTTTCACAGAGACAATTTGTTTTCATAAAAATGGAACGGGAAATCATTAAAACTGTATATCATATCTAACAGCCAAAACTGGAAAAAAGGTGAAGGCATAAACCACATTGCATGTGGTGGTGATATAAAAGGATAATGAAAATGTCATTACTGATATTTAGAGATAGGTGTGAGACTGCTGTGTTATCTGCTTCGGCAGAGAGCATTGAATAAGGATCTTTTTTTTGTTAAACCATTGAATAAGGATCTTATGAACTTGTGTACAGGTTTACAATCTTTTCTCTTAATTTTGAGTAAATCAAAGATCATTTCTTGACTTCAGAACAAGACATTGTTGTTCTGCTTATCTTTATTCCAAAGATGAATTTATACCTTTCTAAAGTACACAGTCGTATCTTATAAAGAATATTACCAGCCTATAATGCAAGAATTTGCTTGGATTATCGCCCTAATCTCCGTTCCCTGTTCTTGAAACATCTCCAAGAGAAGGAATACAATGGGATTTGAACGTCATTGCCTTCCATTTTTTTTGAAGATCATTAGTGCCTTCTTTTATTGAAAGAAAAATAATTAAAGCTTGCCAGTCAGCGTGCCATTAATCGAAGTTTATCAACTTCACTGTTTAAGCTGCAATGATATTTTACCTTGGTAGCTCTGGCTGTTCATAACAGCTTATTCCAGGCTTCATTGAAGACTACCTTGTAATTCGTATAGATGGTTTTTATTTTTATATGTTCACCAATTTTTCAAGTTTTTCAATCAAGAAAAGAATGATCATTTGGTTGATTTTACATGCTTCCTTGTTGCTGTAAACGAACGAACCACGTGTCTTTTGTCAACATTACTAAACCACCTCAATCGGTTTTCTCTTAATTTTCAACTATGAAGTTTTTTCTCTTTGAAGTATTTTTCTCTGAAGATATTTTTATGCCTTTGTTCTTTTTTCTTTGGCTTCCTGGACCACTCCAGAAGGGCAGGGGAGGGAGTTGACAAACTCCAAATAATGAAAGCAGGTTTGCAGTTTATTCATTTAATCTTCTCACTACACTTCAGAGAAAGTTGGACAAACAAAAGAGAAATTTCTTTCATAGCATTAACATGAAGAGTCTGCAATTCAAACAACAAAATTTCATTATTTCATTACATGAACTTTTGGCTAAGTAGTAGAAACAAAGAAATTTGACACATGTAAACAAAACTTGACACATGCCTCCTCTCAATGAAAGAAAAGAAGGCTTTGGCAGCCGGAAACACTGCTTGGCTTTGATAAATCAGAGCAAAACAACAAAAACCAGATGGACAATGCCGAAAACGCAATCCAGAAGGATGGCTAAAAAGCACTTTCGGTTTTCTTTGCAAAAGTTTTTGAGTCAAGGCTCGTGGCCTAGTAGGAGACCAAGCTTTTACTTGTGCAATAATAGGAACCAAATTTGAAACATATCCCTTCCTACTAGCTATAAGGAAAAGAATTTGTGTTCCTTCCTCGCTCCCCACCCCTCCCTCTTTCTGATTTTGGTATTTCTTTTCCCTTCATTTCTTGCATTTTTCTGTGACTTTCATCTTATAACACTAGCTTTCCAATATTCAAAAAACCACCCTAACTGAAATTTAAATGCATTCACAACAACCTTTCGGCTATCACTGCTGATGACCTCTTGGATTGTAAAAGAGGAAGTGGAGAAGGATTACCAGTTCTTCTCAGAAGGGGATAGTTGAAATTAACCAGCTTGTGAAGAACTTATAGTGGGTTAATGGAGGACGATAGAATGTTGCATTTACTCGTTCCTCTACAGGTTTTAGTCTATGAAAATAACTGTCTTGAAAATTAAAAATGCAGAACCTGATAATTGAGTAACCTCAACGCAGCTCAACGTGAAACTCAAACCGGCCTTTTCAAATGATCTATTTTTGGGATCCTTTACAGCACCAAATCTTCTGTTACACACTCCTGTTACATTCCTTGTTACACCACCTACCTAATGAACAAGTGTCTCATGTTGACTCATGTCTTATTTGATTAGACTCTTGATTGTTTAAAACACTGGACATTTGTCAATCAAACAGGAAGGTTACAGGGAGGGTCACAGGGAGAGTGTTACAGAAGACCTAGATGGCTCCAAGTCTTCTGTTACACTCTACCTGCTACACTCTCTGTTACACATCCTATTTGATTGACAAATATCCCATATTTCCAACAACAAGAGTCTATTCAAATAAGACAGGGGACAACTAGGACACTTATCCATATAGGAGGTGTATTAGGGGTGTAACAAAAAGGGTGTAGAGAAGATTCAGTGCCATCTTTGACACCCAAGCATGGGTTTCTTTTTCTACTTCATGCCAGGTCTGGACCACTTGGGAGCAAGTCATAACCATCGTGGTGCTTAGTTTCTCCTCCAGCAGGGATATATTTTAAAACAACTGCAATCGGCAAACTTACTGCCCCAATTAAAACGCTTAATAACCATAGCTGCCAACTTAGTGGAACAGTGCTCGCAAAAGTGCCCAGGAGTTCAACTATAACAACTTGGAATGCCACTGTAGCAACCATGATGCCAAGAAATATCCAGCTATCAAAGATGCCACGGAATACGTTGATCTTCTCCATATCACGGCTGTTTATTTCGTTAAAGACCTAAAGAAATAAAGCAATAAAAGTAGTCAGTCTGTGTTAGCTGAGAAAATAGAAATTAACAAGCATAACTAAATTCACATTAATTTCTGCTACAAGCATGTCCCATGAAAGAAACAACCTCACATTGAAATAAACTTTCCTAAACGCTCTCCCCCTGCATGTGTGCCTATCTTTTATTTTTGGGGAATACTAATCCTAAAAATATGGGTTTCACAGGTTGATCACACGGAGAATACAGTACTTTAATGAAGGACAAACACAAGCATAAGTAATCAGGATTGCCAAGACGTTCGGGATTGCAATTGCATATCAAAGTATAAGCACAAAGCAGTGAAAAAGGTCAACTAAGTACCTGGCAAAACACAAATGTATTGAAGATGAAAGTATTGAGAATTGTCGTAGCATCTGAACCTTCAAGTCTCAAGATTTGCTTCCCGGTGAAGTTGAACACAAGGAGGACAGCCAGCTGATAAATACTCTGACCAATAATATTTCTCCACATGGTCTTGGTAATGAAACTTACATCTCTCCCAACAGGAGGTCTATCCATTAATCCTTCGTGGGGTGGTTCTGTGGCCAGTGCCAGTGCACCTAAAGTATCCATGATCAGGTTGACCCAGAGCAATTGCACTGCTGTAAGAGGAGCAGACCCTGGCATGCACAGAAACAGGAAATATTAATTGCAGTAATGCGATCATTATTGTCTGCACAAGACATTTGATGGAAAGAAGCTACTGAGACAAATTTGTCTCTTTGTGCGCATGTGCATGAGAGAGAGAGAGAGAGAGAGAGAGAGAGAGAGAGAGAGAGAGAGGCTTCCCAGATTAATTTACCTGAGATGCAAGCAGAAACAAAATTAATCATGAGGGCAACGATATTGACAGTTAACTGGAACTGCACGAACTTTTGAATGTTAATATAGACAGAGCGTCCCCATTTAGCTACGTTTACAATTGTTGCAAAATTGTCATCCAACACGATCACATCGGCACTTTCTTTTGCAACCTGATAACATCATGTGGTACACAGTTGACAATGAGAGGACAGAACACTTAAGTGATAGCACTTTACAAGGAGTAATGAAGTTCCATGATGATAAGATCTGGAAATACTAATCATCAATAAGCAAAAAGGAGTTCGGTCATAAACCGCGTAAAAAAATAACTTAATAAGAATGCAATTCGGCACAGATTTCAATTAACTGCATCATTTTTAAATATTTCCAGACATCCTTTATAATTCTTTTGCAATAGGCTGGAGATATAATTTTTCATGACGTACAAAAAAGTCCATAATCAAGGCCATGGTTTAAATGGAAGCATGCAAGATATAAATGATGTCGCATTACAGAAATCACGTAGGAGCCTACAAAACATCATCCCAAGAGTCTAATGCATGAAATTATATTCAACTGAAAGAGTATATGCACAAACCTCTGTTCCTGCTATACCCATAGCAAGCCCAATATCTGCCTCATGCAAAGCAGGAGCATCATTGGTCCCATCACCAGTAACAGCCACAACCTCTTTGAACATGCCTCTCAAATTCTTAACTAGAACGTGTTTATCTGTTGGAGATGACCGAGCCATAACCTATATAACATATCAGTTTTAAGAATTCATCGATCTGAACTATATGTATTTCTGTTAGTTTTATAATGCCATTAAATACATACCTGAATTCTAGGAATTATCTTCCTCATCTCATCAGGAGTCTTACAACGAAATTCTGGACCTTCAATAGCAATACCGTCATCAGTAAGTATGCCACATTCTTTAGCAATGGCTTTAGCGGTGTTAATATTATCACCAGTAACCATTCGTACCATAATTCCTGCTTTCAAGCATGTTTCTACAGCATCCTTGACCCCTGGTCGAACAGGATCCTTAATTCCCACTATTGCAATTAAAGCATAGCCACTATCAGGAATTCTGTTTTCACAGAAATTACTGTTGATGTCCTTGTAAGCCAAGCAAAGTGTACGCAAAGCTTGACAGGCAAAGCCATTGATGACATCCATGGCAGCTCTAGCTCGTTCTTCTGTTAAATCAACTGGTTCACCATTGCCATCAACAATTCTGTCACACATTTTCAGTATTATTTCAGATGCACCTTTACAGAAAGCTCGAATTTTACCCTCTGGAAGGGCCATAAGCACGGACATCTTTTTCTTTTCAGAATTGAAAGGTTCAACTTTCAGTAACTTGCAATCTCGTTGTTGATCATCAAAATCACCACCCAACCGCAACCCACATTCTAATATTGCTGATTCTGTGGGTGTACCCAAGATGGATTTATTTCCATTTTTATCATTTACTACCTCAGCACCTGTATTATGAAATATTGCCTGCAGTAGAATATTTAATGCATTTCCAGATATTTCCGAGTTTATAGCAACTATGTGTCCATTTGTTTCTATCTCCTTTTCTTTACCAAATGACCATATCTTATTAACAACCATATGGTTTGTTGTCAATGTGCCAGTTTTATCTGTGCAAATGCAAGTAGCAGAGCCCATTGTCTCACACGCAGAAAGATGCCTGACCAGTGCCTTGTCATCCATCAATTTCTTCATTGCAAATGCAAGACTCAGTGTCACAGCCAGAGGTAATCCTTCTGGAACTGCAACAACAATAATAGTAACTGCTGTTGCAAAATAATTTAAAAGGGACAGAGCATCACTGGAACTCCATTTAGTGAATTCATGATGAATAGCTTTCTCCACAAGAAATCTGACCACCAATACCACAAATGTCAACACAGCAAACCCCAATCCTATTTTACCAATAATTGTGGCAACACCATTCAACTTCACCTGTAGTGGGGTCTCATCTTCTCCACTTTCACTCAGGGTTTCCATCAACTTACCCCACTCCGTTCTCATGCCAACAGTAGTCACAAGCATCTTACCTGACCCATCTTGCACTTTGGTCCCAGCCAAAAGAAAAGGCCTTTTTTCATGTATATTTACAGGCACACTCTCACCAGACAAGCTTGACTGATCAATCAACAAGCTGTATCCTGATATGAAAATTCCATCAGCTGGAACTTGGTCTCCAATGGACAAATGAACAACATCACCAACAACCAAGTCATAAATAGAAACTTTCTGCCTGGATCCATCCCTAGTTACTTGAATAAATATTTTTTTCTTCTCTTTATCCAGATCTCTGAACTGCAAAGATTGCCTGTAGTCACTGACTGCGGTCACAATAACCACTAAAAATATACTGAGTATAATTCCTAAACCATCATACATGCCTTTTGGCCACCCTTCAGTTGCAAGTCCAACACCTACGGAGACCACAGCACAGACAATAAGGATGATGAGTGTTAAGTCCTGCAAAGCTTCCCACACGAACATCCAAAAACTTTTAGAAGGTTTCTCAGCGTAAGTATTGGACCCATATATATTTTGTCTGACAGGAATTTCACTTGATTTAACTCCATCATTCAATGAGACATTTAGTCTTGTTGCAAGTCCTTCAACTCCTTTCAGTTTTCTCAAGGTCGTGATCTCAAATGAACCAACAATTGATGCAAGTTTGTCAGGGTGAATGTGAAAACCTGCTATTCTAGCCTCTTCCGAAAGATCTTTTTGGAAGTCTGCTTCTACGTCTTCATCTAAGATGTCTTCGTCTTTTTTTTGCTCTTGCAAGGACTCCTTTGGCAGCTTATATCTGATGTGCTCACCAGCTGCACAAGGATGGAAACAAATTTACAAGGCAGAAGCAACATGAGGACGATCACCTTAGAGCATTTTGAAGGTAAGATGAGTCAAAAGAACAAATTGAGCAGAATGGTACCATCAATAAACTTGAGTGCTGCCATATAAGCCATAAAACCAATTCGCATCTTTTCCTAGTAAAGTGACACATAAGGAGCTTGATTAGGCACAAAAACGAAATAAAAGGATAACCACAGGCTGATGTAAGGTACTGGCAACTTTAGAAAGAATTTAGCCAAACAAAAAAGCAGCAAGTTTACCGATTCCAGGAAGGGAAGAGACAGGAATTCAAGTGGAAAGGAGAAGTGCAGTTGTCAATAGAAATAAGCATTAGATGAAAAACAATTTATAATTTTCTGAACTATAGTTCACCATTATTTAATTTAGCTGTTGGAAGAAGTGGCTGATTGTTGATTAAGCATAAGTAACAAAAGTGACTAGTTTAAAAGCAAAAACAAATCCTCGATCAAGAATATCCGAACTTTTGGTAAAATTTAGTTCAAGAATTGCATGCACCAGAGAACAGAATTTCATCCGACACTAATGAAGTTATATCACAGTACAATACTAGCATTCTTTCTAGTCTGTTATAGTGATGGACTCAGAAACCAAACCAACACAACATTTACCTGGAAGGAAAAACAAAGAAAATACTCAATGTCAAAAAACAAGTAAATGATTCCTTATCATCTCTAGTTGATAACTACAGAAATCAAAGTACTACTGAGAAGACCTATTTTCTCCAATACGAACATATTCTTTTTCATCACTATGTATAAGTATCACATTTGAGAACTATATCCAATAGCAATCAAAATTGTTTCAAATCAGTAATCTTTTTAATGTTATTCTCTGTCCATGCTTGCTTCTGTGTGTGAGTGCGTATTTATTTGTCTAAACTTTTTCTTTCCCCAAAATGTTAATTATTCTTCAATGAAATTTCACACAGGATCAATTTAGCAAAAAACAATTTGAGAAAAATTGTGCAACTATGCTTGGTTTCTGGAGAAAACTTAACTTTGAATTTATGTTGAAGTTAGCTCAGTTAGGCTAAACTTAAAAATAGGTGCTTAAAATAGGTGTGATAATACATCAGCAAGGATAAAATGTGAAGAAACCATTCCGCTACCTGACATATAGTTCAATAAGTCAGTCGAAATTAGGATTTATTTGTGTGATAAAATTTTGATAGATATGATGGTGGTCTAAAAAGTTCCCTAAGGATATATTTTCAATTTAGGTGACGTATTCATGTTAGTCCTAAAGCCAAATTTTCGAGGCAAAAAGAAAAATTTTATTTATTGTTAAGTTCTCCAAAGAGCATAAGATGGAACTGCACTCTTTCCATCTACAATCCTTAATTAGTGGTCACTTGCATCATACATGTGCATATCATATGACATTACATTGTTCAAACTGTCTCGAATACAGCATTTTCCAAAACAATCTCATTGGTTGGCATACTTTTCAAAATGACTCTAAGAATATGGAACATACATAATGGATATCTGGTGAGTACATCTAAATCCAAGTGTCTACTTATTATGTTCAGTGAAATAATTCAATACTTAAGATTGTCTATGGTGTACTAGAGATATAGACTAGAATACCATCACGTTAACTTCCATAAATTAAATGAGAATATTTTTTCAGCTTTTCCCTTGATTCTTATTCTCAAGCCTGGGGATAACCTTTCCCTTGATTCTTATTCTAAAGCTCAGGTTAACGTGCTTTACTCAGTTATTGCAACTCTTAACACTTTTAACACAAGATTGGTATAAATTGCGTATTTTGCACTTAAAACTAAGTGGTGCTGAACGCCACGAGTTCTTGAGAAGTTCGCTGTTTTCCAAGACTTAAGCATGACATTATAATTTCTTCCCAGACCTGACTTCCATAATTAAGCAGTCCTGTCCAGTGACTTGCATCCTTGCAAAATCCAGTCCAATATGCCAACAATCATCTATCTAATAGTTTCAATTATAAGATTGTGATGAATAGATAGCCCTGGATAACCAGGTATGTTCTTGTGAAAAATTGAATCACTTCATATTAATCAGGGTTGCACACTCCTGAACTTCCATATTGATTAAGTCAATGTTCCTAAGTAAGCTCTAAGGACTAAAAGAATATTATATAGAAAGCATAAGTTACATAGTAACAGCTTGCTTTGTTGCTATGATTTTCCATTAAGGTGATGCTCCCAAGTGGCAGCTTTGTCAAGGGCCAAAAAGGCGAGCAGGCCAAGAGAAAGGTCCATTGCTTCCAGGGCCGGACAAGTATAGCAAACCATTGATCAAACAGACAAAAACTAACAAATTATACTGTCAATCTGACCTAGACTACGTGAGGAACCAGGATCAAGACCATAATTTTCCTTCAAGATATTATATATTTTTGTCGTACATAGCTTGTCCTCTACCTTTCTCACTCACCTTATAAATGCGTGTACTTTTGTGTCCTTGCATCAGTCCATATTAGAGAAGTTTCAAGGAAGTTTCGTGGGTCATCACATCTTAAAGATTGATGTTGCAAAATCAATTTTAGTTGCAGAAGCAGATAGCCCACCGTGTGCATTTGTCCAATAGTGTCACAATGAAAGATGCTATCGAGACTACGACATCCCAACCCAATCTTTGCAGCCAAACACGCCTAAACCACAATATCAGATACTGAAAACAACCACCATCACAGCTTCCAATAATAGTCTGGACTACATGTCATCTTAGCCTTCTGGGAACTACTAGTGTTTGTGAACATACAAGGATCAACTTAAGATATCAAAAGAACAGGGCAAAAAATTCGATTAAGTAGACACAAAACAGAAAAAGATGTGTTCAAAATCCTATGAGATATCTTTCACTTATTCCCTCTAACTTTTGTCTGATAATTTTCAAGAATCCCGCTTGCTGTCAATCTAATCCTTGGACACCGATGCGGTCTTGATGTATCAGAATTTGGGTTATGTTGAATTGTGAAAGCAAGATTCTAATCATAAACATCAGTGTGACTAAAAGAACCCATTTAAGAATATTTGTAGAAATGAAATTTTAGTTAAGATAAGTTGAAGTCTGACACATGCTTAAGAATATTCCAAGAAATTTCATCCCAATCTAGGTGCTAAAGAATTGGTCCATCCATTAACTTGTAGTGTACAGATTTGCACTAGGTGGCACGTCATTAGTGCCCAATTATGGGAGTATAATCAACCCAATTTCGACAAAAACGTTAATTAATTAAATAAAAATAAATAAATTCAGTGGCACCTAGAAACAACTCTTGGGACCCATATCTTGATAAATTCAATATTCCATATCCTTCCTGTATTTTCAGGCAAATTGAAAGAAATCATATTCTCACCCAACGATTCCACGCATCCGTTGCAAACGGATCTTTCTAAATAATAAACACCAAAATAGCATCTTCGTTTGTAAACAGAAGAACAAAATGATGGCAGCCCATGTGCCCGGGAGCTAGCCACCAAGACTTTCACCCAGAAAACCAACTTCTAGATTGTTTCTTGGTTTCTTGTTACCCCTTGTTTATACAATAGATCTACAAAATATTTACCACAAAAAGCACCTACTACTTTTATTTACAAACTAGTCTCTCTCTCTCTCTCTCTCTCTTTTTTTTTCTCTGTTGCTAGGTACAAATTAAGCTCTAAACGGTTATATATATTAAAGCCAAGCTTTATTTTCAGGCCAATACCAACATTGAGGTTAATAAATATTTCACAACATCTTTATTGTGTTTCAAATTTTTTGTCAAATTTTATAGTTTTCAATTGTGTTTAATATAAGTATCAAGCTATGTTTAATATACAACTACGTCATTTTATACTTGACACAATTGAATACCGTAAAGAATTAGTCAGAGAATTTGGAGAGTCTCTCCTGTTACATTCTCTCTCTTTGATATGGCATGGACTTTGCAACACCCATATCAAAATGCACCAATAAAACTCCAGATATCTTCCCGCACCCCATCTTGTAATCCTCTTGTGAGAGGATCCACAATTCATCATTGTCTAAAACCCAAACTTGAATGCCACTTATCTTTTACACCTTTTGAGTCGCTTTTGTAAAAAGACAAGACTTGGTGGTTAACTTGGGGCATTTCTCGTGGATTCGACCCTATTTACGTGGCTACTCCTACTTTTGTGAGATGTGGGTGGCTGGAAATAGTTATTTGTTGGAGCAGCAAAAGTAATAAGCTAGAGAAAAGTGCATAAAATTAAGGAGTTAGAAAATATAACCAATCTTTTAATTTTTCTCTACTACTTTCTCTATAAATTTTTGGAGATACAATAAATATGAATGTCAGGATATATATATATATATATATATATATATATATATAGTAAATTGATTGTAAATCCTATTGAACACCTGTTCATTAGCCTGGGTCGCTCTATATTTATTTGAGTCCGGCAGTCCAAACTCTGAATTCTGACTCTGAATTCTATATTTTATTTTATCGTGCTGTCTAGGCCACTGGACAAGACCGATGAGAACACTTCAATTACATAAAGTAATAACATATTTTTTTGTGGGCAAACAAAAAAATCTGGCAAACAAACATGGTCAAAATGCGTATAATGCGGACTTTAACGGCCGTTACGTTCGGCGAATCCGCGTCAATACCATATAAAATTAGGAGGGCATTCAATTCAAATTTCACACAGGTGCTTGCACTTTACTATATATGTCTCCATCACCCCCATAATTCCTGAGAAATCATACATTAAAGACGCGCTTTCGATGTTTCTCGAATACGCGTATATGTCATTGATGAAATTTAGAAAGGTATACAATTCAAATTTCATCTAGGTGCTCACACTTTATTATGTGTCTACATTAGACCTTCAATTCCTAAGAAATCATAGTGGAGATCTCAACATTTCTCATCATCCCAAAATAACGTGATAATTTGATTTTAATCGATTTCCAAAATTTTCTCAATGAATCCAAAAAATGTATAATCTTTCTTCGTTCAATGATGTTTTCTAAACTATATTTTTAAAAAATTTTAAACATATTTATCAATTACCTTTCTATTTCACAGCACATTTACTAAGCGAAACCTTTTAAACTGTTAGAGTAATATTTCTCAAAAATATTACGAGAAAAACAACCATTTAAATGCAGCAATAACAATTGAGGGTCAAATGTATGAACCCAAAAAACATAAAGGGTGTAAGATAAAATTAAGAATGCTGGAAACATCAAGGCTCAAGAGGATCTTTGATCGCTGATTACAAAGATCAAAGAAAGAAGATTCGTCCAAGGAAATAAGATAACTTTTTTCCAGACAAGAAGAACATTTTCTTTTCACTTTTTCCAAATTAATTTCTTTTTTTTTTCTTGATCTTTCTTTGTTAAAGTGGATTTAAATCCATGGAAAAAAAAACACAAAAAAAAATATTCCCAAATAAAAGAAAAAAAATGCATAACGTACTCTGAGCTTCTCGATTTTTTCTTTGGCTTCAGAACGCTTCTCAAAATTTGGGCCATAGCGGAATCGACGACGTTTGTTTTTAACGAGGGTGACGAGGTTTCTCCAGTTTTTTTGGGCCTCCACCGACGGGTTCTTAGCCGGAATGTCGAAGTCCTTTAACAGATTCTTCATCGACATTTTTAAGTTTTAAAGTAATGAATTCCGAAAACAACTGAAACAAAAACCTGTAATAATATTCGTAGTAGTAGTAGTGGTAGTTGATCGATAGTGTTAATGTTGATCTACGAGTAGCTACTCGTATTACTGCATAATGAAACCAGGATACAGAAGGAGGGGAGAAAGAGCACGGAATCAGAACTCGGGACTCGATAGTTGAGAGCTCAATATGCTAATAGATATCTTCATCTCTTCTTTGGGTATTCTCTATCTATTTATAGCAGTGTATTATGGGGGCCTGACAAATTACCAAGAAAAAGTAAACAGTGCAACCCAATTAAAATTTGTACACTTCTGGAAAATGAGTCGAGTTGACTCGGGCTAAACTCAAGCTCAAATTTGATCTCGATTGAGTTCCTAACTGTGAAATTCGAAGCTTGAATTCGAATACAAGTTATATTGAATTCAAGCTTAATTAAGTTTGAATAAAAATAAATATAATTATTATAATATTCTTAGAAGGTAATAAAGTAAATATTTGACCATAATCAATTAAAAAGTTATATAATGTATTATGATGTTTGAAATGACTCGATGAACTAAGGAGGATGAATATCTTTGCACTTGAACTCAGATTAAAGCGAGTTGAATTCAAATAATAATGATTCAAATCAAGCCATTAAGCAAGTCGAATCGAGCTAGCTTAATTAGTTATCAGCTTTAGTTCAAACGACATTTTTTTCAGTGTTCCTAAACTCAATTGGCTAGTTCGATTGGTTGATTGGTTCCTTGAGTTATCCCATTTGATTGGTTTGATTGTCTAAGTCAATTTTATTTTTTATTTAAAAAATATAATACTTTTAAATATTTAAAAATAGGCAACAAATGGAAAATAAATTTGTAAATAATGTATAAAAATATAATGTTGTGTTATTTAAATTTAACGTATACAACCAAGCAACTGAAGTTCCAAGAATATAATTAAAAAATATTTTTAAAAAGTCAAAAAATAAAACCTAGTCCAATCGAGTTGCTTCGTGTCCAACACTTCACCAATTTATTAAAGTTCGTTTTGATTTGGCAGCAAGATGAACCAATAAACTTATTGATTTTCGATCGAACCAACCTGTCCAATCATATTTTAAAAACATTGGCTTTTAAAAACCATTTAGCAAATATTACTATAAATTTTTTTATAAATAATGCACGCAAAAAATAAAGTGGTTAGAAAACGTGTTGAAGATATAAAAACACATAATTCCAGGTATTACTTACCAGCTCTTTTCTTTCATCAATTACTTTGGTGGATCTGATATCATTATGAGAGAGTGAGTGACCATAATTGAGTCAAAGCTATTTATCATATCATTCAAAACAAAACAAGAATGTGATCCGATTTCGATTCAGTTGGACACGTAAAAAATGAGATTAAAAAGTAGTTTTTCGTAAAATCTGCTTGGCCATGAATGATCCTTAATTTCAAAGAATTTTTAATAGATCAGAAGAACTATTATTAGTAAATTAAAAAGTATTTTTCTAGATGATATTTTAATACTGAATAGTTCGTTTGAACTCGTTTGCCCTGTTCTTTTATTTTTCCTCTTATATCAACCGATCACTTACGTGGCCACTACTACGCGAGGTTTTTGGGCCTGCATTTTGAGGTTTACATGTCGAGAAGAAATAAATATCCAAAGGCAAGAATATATGTCAAAAAGTCAGATCTTGAAGAAATAAATATCAAAAGGGAAGAAAATACAGATCTTTTTTTAAAGAAGAAAAAGAGAACGTATTGTGCTTTGGAACTTTAAACGTTGTCTTGGTCCCAACTTTTTAAAAAAAGTCTTTTGGGGGGATTCTCAGAAATCAATTTCCCGAGGCAAATTGAGTAAAAAGAATTTTTACTTTTAAACTATACAAAAGTTGAGTCAACTTTGGGGAATGGAATTACTCAATTAACATATCTCGATTATGTTGCCTTGTTTTGTTGTGATAAAATTGTAATTTTTTACTAAATGTTTGATATATCGATAATTTTAATTTTTAAAGTTTAAGCCAAAGTAAATTTATTACCTAAATATTTTAATTTTTTAGCACATTTAGTCCTATTAAATCAATTTTAATCCCTAAATTTTGTATGAAAATAAATCTAGTATTAAGTTTTTTTATTTTTTAACACATGTAATCCAATTGACTAATTTAATCAAAAACTTACCAGAATCTAGTCATGTAATAATACCAGTAACCAAATTTAAAAAGATAAAAAAAATGATTGTCATAATTTATAATTAAAGTCACTAATTTAAGTAATTAGTTTTTGTTCAAAAATAAATTAAAAAGAAAAATGCCAATAAACTTGGACAAAGTTCAAATTTTTAGACAATCAATCAGCAATTTCACACACACACACACACACACACACACTCTCTCTCTCTCTCTCTCTCTCTCTCTCTCTCTCTCTCTCTCTCTCTCTCTCTCTCTCTCTCTCTCTCTCTCTCTCTCTCTCTCTCTCTCCAGTTCCACTTTCTTTCTTCTCACTCTCAAAAGAAAATCCTAAAATCGTACTTTAAAGACAAAATTTGCTCTTTGATGTCTCTAAAAATTTATTTAAAAACCATTTGACTATTTGTAATTATTATTTGAAACAAAGGATATGAGATAAGTAGCAAATTGAAGAGTATATATTTTTTATAAATTTGATAACTCGCACATGAGTATCGCGTGATTAGATTTCGGTAAGATTTTGACAAAATCGATTTATAGGATTGATGTGCTGAAAATTTGAAACACTTGATACTAGATTTGTTTCCATCCAAACTTTAAGAACTAAAACTTCCTCAATAGGATTAAATGTACTAAAAAATTGAAATATTTGATACTATATTTGCTGTCGTCCAAACTTCAAGAACTAAAACTACTGATATCTAAAACATTAGGTATTAAAATTACAATTTTCTCTTTTGTTGTTGAACAAGTCATACTTTGGAGACGTACTTTGGACAAAAGTTTTAGCATAAGAATTTAGTTATGGTCGCATACGATTGAGTAAAAGATTCCATGAGGACAATGAATGCATTTCTTCGTAATTAACCCCAACTTTTATATTGAATATTTTATGTACAACGAGGAGACATACGATCTATTTGTTTAGACAGGACACATTTTCAAAAAGTTTTAAATACTTTTTTTAATTATTTTTTATTCCACACACATTCATTAAAAAACTGTTAAAGTACTGCAGTTAGAAAACACTTCAAAAAACAACTAACGAAACAAGGTGATATGTGCTTTTGTATATGTGGATTTGCATAATTCATATCTTATGGTAATTTCCAATATTCCCTTTTGGATGCACTTGCACATCTTATATACAAAAGGGGAGTGCTATAGTTCCGAAACAGGAAAACGAGAGGTCGCCTGATTTGATTGTTTGCAGCACATGGAATCAATTCGGCCGGCCTGCGTCAAAATTATTTTATACGCTCCCCTTGACCAGTAGCAAATAATAGGTAAATAATTACCACAATTGTGTTCGGTTTGGAATTCTATGGGAAAAAGTAAGTCTGGATTAAGCCCAAAAAAAAAACGGAGCAAAAGAAACCAACACAGTGTCACGTGATTGCTTAAGTGAGTAGGACACATGGCATGGTGTTGTGGCTGGCACAGAATTTGCCATAGAGTTGTGGCACCGATGATCCGTGCTGCCCCTTGACTTGAAATTAGCATGGGTAATATAGGACCATCGAAAGCCATTGCCTCACAGCCCCTAGGAAAAAAATTTTCATTATTGATCATGTGAAAGTTCTAATTAAAATATAGTTCTTTGTCAGAAATAAATAAATAAAAATAAAACCATTATTACTTGCTTTTGATAATTTTTACTAAACACCAAAAATAATAAAAAAATTATATATGGCATCTCAAAATGTTGGAGTTCTAGTAAAATATATCTACCTACCAAAAATAAAAAAGACAACGGTAAATTATGACTCCTAAATTTTGCCAATTTTTATTGAATATCGAAAATATATAACTGATCTATTTTTGTAGTTTATTGTAGACATACTTTTAGCCTTGTTTTTTTCGCAGAATTTCAATATATTTTCTTTTTTATAATTTATTTATTTTAAAACGTTTTGATTGGATACCCATGAAAAATGTATTAATTATCATCAAAGTACTAATTAGAATGCTAATATTCAGTATTAATCATGTGAAAACTATAAATCATATAACTCGTGAACTCTGGATTTACTCTTGCGAAGAATTTTTCCTATTGTACCCCCATATATAACTTTTTACATTTGCCCTCACCCTACCACAAAAAGGAAAAGAAAACATCTAGTTGAAAAGCCAAAAAAAAAAAAAAAGAAGATCAAATAGTCAAGGTATGATATCATCAGAAAAGTTTTAACTAAAAAATACTTGATAAACGAGAAGAGAAAAATATACGTTCAACTAAAGACTTAGCAAAATATCTCTATCCCCGATTAGGAAAAAAGGGATCTATATCATGTTCGAAGTGCAAAAAATTCTACGTACGTTGCGTAATCATACCGTGTAATAAGTACAAAAACTTCTAAAAATTGACTATTCATTGAATAATGACATTAAGTTATGCAATGTGTCATATAAAATATCATTTAAGACAAGCTCGCTAAAACCCTAAACTTATTCCAGAGTAGAAAAAACACATACGATTGTCCTGTGAAAAAGAAAGTAAACTAAGATAAATCGGAACCCTTTCAAAATAATATTCTCAGTTAGAAGTGAGAACTAAAATACATCGACGACTAGTGGTTTGGATAAGTGTGTCGGGAGGACATGATGTAATTGAATTACTATTTGACAAGATCGTCAGTGGTGGGGAAAAATGTTTACTTTCTTTGCGTTGATATTTCTCTTCAACTTTTGGATGCATTTCTTAATTAAATTAACATCTTAATTAAATTAGCATGAACCAGAGAGCTGAATGTGTCTAGTTTCTTGTAATCACAATGTTTAGATTTGATTCCAACAGTGGAAGGTTGTAGTCTCTTTGAATTGAGAAATGTTATTCTTGCAAAATTTGCGAACCTGCACATTTACAATTCCTTATACGCAAGCGGAAAAGATGACGAATAGAATAAATTTGAGTGAAAATCGAAGTTTTCTAGCTGTTTAATTTCTTCCTATTTTGACCAGAACGACGGAAAACTTGTCAAAAATGGAAGATTGACAAACCATTTGGTTGAAAGAATCGGTCTAACTAAGATCTTGAAATGTTGTTAGAATGGTTTTCCTCACGAGAGTCTGGGAAAAACGTGTTAAAACACATGATTTATAAGTTAAATATGCATACTCGCCAGTGTTATCCCTTATTGCATTTAGTTACTTGTCCAATTTAGTTTCATTTTTCACAAATTAGCACTTTGGGCCACTCGTTGGACAAATCGTGATATTCCTGCGTGAAGGACTCAGACCAGGACATTAATCTCAAAAAATGGACAATGATTTCTACGTAAATCATTTCCATACCACTCGATCGAACACAATGATAAAAGGTATTCTAATTTTAAAGCCTTCAACCTAATTATCACTTTACCGCTGACATTTCAAATCTCCAACCTAGTAATTTGTTACAGAAATAAATGTTTTAGATATTATCGAACAACTTTTCCTTCGTAGGACCATTTCTAGGAACAATATTCAAAAGAAGGACCAATTTTATTAAAATTTTGGCGACTTTTAGAAAGCATATACGATTTCAAAGCAAAGACGGTGCCAGCAAAGGTTACTATTCCAATTTCAGCATGTGAGGTCAATAAAGTTGAGTCATCGATTAATTTGCCGAGTTAGCTACCAATAGTATATTGGGCGTTTACTGGGCTCGCGGTAGGGATTCAAAACTACTCTTTCCCGCTCCTCTGTCAACAATTTCCCTCCACCCTATCCCTTGTCTATATTAACATGCGAGAAGGTGTGAACTGATTAACTAGTTCATACATTCAATATCGTTATTGGAATTTATTGTAAGGGTCTACTTAACTTGTTAATTGTATTTGATCTTCATCAAGCAGTTAGTTGCTTAGTCAATTACCAAATCAAAGAAGGCTAGGTGCTGTGAATAATTGAAACTTTATGATGTTAAGTTATTTCTCAAATTGGGTAGGAACAAATATTAGTGCAATGTAATCAGTGTTTCACATTAAAAAAAATCTACTTATACAATTTCAAATACTTCGCAATATAAGAAATAAAATTATACACTAAAACTCTTAAGTACATTCACCAAGTCAAACACCATTTCGAGCTTACTGATTGCTGATTAGTTTCTTATTGAATCCAATAAGAAAGAACTTAAAATGTCCCACAGCCAAAAGATTTTGATAGTGACCTATTGATCAATTTTGATCTTTGAGGGGCTAAAGTCTTCTCGTTCTCAATTAGTTATCCAATTGCTTGGCTACCACACCTTTGACATTATTCATATATGGATTTTTTGCTATTTTGTGCCATAAGTGCACAATATAACAAAATAATAGAGGGACTTGTAATATTTTTTTTTGTATAAAATAAAATTATTACACCTTTGTCCCTTATTTTGCTTATGTTTCGTGGTAAAATTTATATTTTTGCACATTAAAATTGTATGCAATATCACTATTATTCTGTTTACTAAGGGAGTGTTTTGTTTAAGGGAATCAGGAAGTGGAATGGACATAAGTAGTAATAATACCTATTATTATTGTTTGAAAAATAATTATCATTATCGTTCAATCAGTATAAAAGTGATTAATTGATATCCTTATAATATTCTTAAAACACTACTCTATCAATTTCGTTAACTCTTTTACAAGGATGATACATATTTCATTATTTAATCAAATATTTTGGACAAAATCGTTAAAATTTATACTTATAAGAAGGTTAATAATAATAGTGATTAAATAATTTAAACCAAATGACTACTAGTACCACTGAATAAACGGCCCTTCGTATATTTTTAATCACATCAGTTCATGACTTCATACGCAAGAACCTGCCGTTGTGTTCAGGTTCTGCTTCTGCATGCATTAAATAAAGCAGTGTTGCAATATCTGGAGGTGCAGTAATTAACCTGTTGCACGGAAGTGCATTAAATTAAATCTAGTCTAGTCTAGTCTAGTCTAGTCTAGTAGTATCTATCATTTATTATAACTAGTCTAATATATCTATCTAATCTAGTCTAGTTTAGTCTACATATAAAAAGGAATAGCTATCTCTCATTCATGCCAAGTGAACAGTACTATTTGAGGGCCAAGCCTCTTATACAATTGTTGTGCATTTTGCCAGCAAATTGCATGTGCTTCCTCAATTTTTCTTCGTTTAAGTTTTTTTTTTAATTTTTTTTGGATAATCTTCCTTTAAGTTTTTTACTGTTTTTTTAAGCCAATTGTCACTTTAAGCTGTGGAGACTAAATTTAATTTATTTTCATAATATTTTATGAACTTGTAATTCTTTAAAAAAATTACTTTTTTGTACATAAAATTCTTGCATCAATAATGATAAAAATTTTGATAAGAGTGCTTTGTAAACATAAATCTCCTAAATTGATCAATAAATACTGTATTACTAAACAATAGATGTGACAAACTACTTAGGAGTAAAGTTTTTGATATAAAGATGAGAGGGATTTAGAGAAAATAGAATTATAAGCTTCGATTGTTAAAAATATTCAAAACAAATTCAGTGACTTCTGGAGTTTGTAAATAGACAAACTATCAGAAGCCATAACAATATGACAATTACATAATATTACTATTCTCACCGCGATTAATTGATTTCATGGATTAGAAATGGATCTTCGTATATAAAACATTAAATATCAATTATTCCATTGTTAAGACATCATAATACCCAGCAAATATTTAGAAATTCTAATGTCAAATCAAAATATAATTGGATAACTTTTTTTTTTCCTTTCTTGTGGAGGCGGAAACTTATCATTGATGAGGGATGCGGGCTATTAAGTACTGTATGTTAAAATCAACAAACCATATGAGTTTTTTTTTTCTTCGGAATCCAATAAATAATACTTTTTCAATTTATTTCCTTAAATCCAAGAAATAACTTTATAACAAGTGAAAAAAAGATTTAACTTCATTTTATGTAGGAAATTAGCATTTACTTTTGTAGGTATTCAATCATTTATTGACGAAATTTTAGTTTTGCTTAATTAACTAATTTTCCAAAGCTTAACAACCTTTTTCTTGTGTTTTTCAATCTTAATTACATGATACTATTGTCAAGTATGAATATTAAATATGTCTCTCTCTTATCCTATTTTGTTAATGGCTTTTCACTTTTCATATTCGTAATGAATTTTGGAGTTTGTATAATACTATGGTTATTTAGTCAACTTTCGTGTTGTATTTTCCTTCTACTTTTCATTCTCTGTATGTTTGATTGTCAACTAGGTTCGTATGAATTTTGTGCATATCAATTTTTTTTTTTACCATTAGCCTTGAGATTTCCTTCGATGCGCATTATCTGATATTCTATTTTTTGCCATTAATTTTTGTTTATGCTATTTGGATCCTGCTTTAAGTGATTCTTGATAAAGAATGTTATCTGAATTTTGTAGTTCATGCTAAGATGTCTACCTTTCTTGTAAAAAAAGTAATGAGCATCTTGCATGATATTGAATTTAGTTCTCTTGATAAGGTAGTAATTTCGTTGTTTTATTACATTTTCTGTTGCTAGGACTACTGCCCGTACAAATCAAAGAAAAGAGGAGAGTTTTTGTACCTACTACTGCCATGGAAATCAAGAAAAGGGAGTGTCCTTTGACATGGAGAAGCTTGCATGTGACTCGACTGCAAGATTGTAATTCAACATATATCCTAGTGGTAGATTAAACCTAAATATCTTTTACTTCTAAGACCTTTGCATAGAAGTGCATTAAATAGATAATTGATAGAAAATACTATAGAAGATTTTGACGTGGAGAAGCTTGTATGTCACTCAACTGCAAGATTGTAATTCAAAATATATACTAGTGGCAGACTAAACCTAAATATCTTTTACTTCTAAGACCTTTACATAATTAAGTTTCTTTTATCACAGGCCAAGGTCTTTCTCAGCAAGCAATGTGAAGTTAATTTTTTGCAAGGTAGATGAAATTGATTTTCAATTGTATAAATTCATGAATCTCTAATAATTCCTAAGTAGAAAACCACATTTAGATATGGATGTACTAAAATAGAACTGCCGAATTCGAGATGGCAAAAGAATTTTTCTTGTTTCTTTTTGTGTCATAAACTAATATTCTAGTTCTAATTATCTTACATCTACGTCTATCTGATGCCAAAAATCTTTATAAAGTAACATATATAACTCTGGTGAAAAATATTGAAGTTTATCAAATAACATATTGATCTTTTTCTACGCATTTTACTGTAATTGAAATACTTCATCCAAAGACCTAGTCTAACTAGAAAATTCAGTCAACCATCATCAATCGACGGTCATTTTAGGCGTTGTGACTTCATGTTTCTTAGTTCATTTTTTTCCCCGATATGATATCCCACTTTGCATTGCCATAAGCTTGAGGACAAAAACCTTTTTCAACAAACGACCCCGGCGGAGGGGGCTGTCCCCTTTGCCCTTGTTATCCACTGATTTTTTTTAATGAAAAAGAAAAACAACTATAATATAGGTTTGAAAAATGAAAGGAGTATAATTCCAGTCTAGTTAAACTTATATATTTATTTACTTTAACAAGTATTGAATTAACTCAAATTTAGCTTGATTATTTTTCGGAGTGGATTCAACCAACTTTTATTAAATTGCACCTGAATAAAACACGAGTTGTTTTAGATTTTTATATATACAAATTTTTAATTTTACACCTTTTGAGCTGAGTTAGCATCGAATTTGAGACTTTAATAAGTGTTATATCTTGCTTACATTTGGCTTGACTAACTAGCAAACTAATATCAAGCAATTTTTTTCTGACCGAATTCGATTCTTCAAATAGCTTGGTTTGCATTTCAGTCCTAAAAATAAACCCAAAATCAATTATACATATTGCATTCGAAGTAATTAGTGGGTGGCGTGGTCTAAGTTTCTTATTCTTTGTATGAAGCATGAAATTAGATGAGGGAGTAAAGTGATATCGTATGAATATGTAAGAGATGAAATTACTTTACCTTAAACGTAAGGAGCTAAGGAAAGGGAACAAGGAACAAATCCAAAACAATTTGGTTAACAAAATGGCCTCTGAAACGCTGAATCGTTACAACATTGTTATCAAAATCAAATACACACACACACACACACACACACACACACAGAGTGCTTATCGAAGCAAGACGACTTTCACAGCTTGGTGTATTCTATTTTATTTTGGGTTACACTACACGGCTTGTTATCTTTTTCTGCGTGAGAAAAGTATGTGCTTGTTATCATTTTCTTCTTACGTGTTATTTATGATAAACCGAATTATGTTGCTTCTCCCTTTAGTTTCTTTATAAATTTCAATAGGATAACATCAACTTATTTATTTAGTGATAGAATTTTGATAATAATATGCGTCTAACATGCTATTTAATGGTACAAGTTGCTTGAATTTCCATTTAGCAAAGTTAATCCTTTTTCTTGACTGGCTTTTATTTAAACATATGATTGCCATTCACGGATATTATCATTTTCTTTGAGGCTAAAATTACATTGCTATAAAAAAAAAGTTTGGTTTCCCAATCTGCGGCTAGACATAAATTTTAAAAAAATGCCATGTGAAGTTTAAAAAGTCGTTTGATATAATTAGAAGCATTATTTGTTAGAATTCACTCCACATCATTTATACTTATGACTTGAGGATTGTCCCACTTTAGTATTTGGCAAGATTCATAATAAGAAGTAAAAGATAGCCACCGAAAAGTTTATGTCTATTTCAAATTTTCATTTATATTTGAACAAATAATACACATTAATAATTATTTAGTATCAAAAGTAATCTAAACTTAGATATTGAACAAAATTTGTCATCAATTTGATGAAACATTTATAAATTCATATGGTAAATTAATTAAAATATTTATATTTTGGGTGGCAATCGGGCAGAAATTTGAATTTAAATGTCAAAATGTAAATTAAAAAGTATGTTTTGCCTTTTTCTTGTTGTACACAAAACCGTGGATCACGATTCACTATTAGAAGTTGGATTAAAAGAAAACATGAGACAAAAAAAGAACAGTTCTTTGACAAAGAATATGAGTTTATAAACTTTTGTTTTCACATCAAATCATATGAAATTTCATTGAAATTCTGGATTGAATATCCTACCATGGAGTTTTCTGATAACGTGGGCGCTTCAAAGAATTGAAATAATGAGGGCAAATTGTATGTATTTACAAGGAAAAAGAGCAACCATTGAGTCTTTGCATTGAAACTTTGATGGTTTAAGTCGCATTCTTCCAATGTCTACTTTTAAAATTAGAGAAAACAAAAGCTTAAAATGGGAATGAATTTCAAATCAAACTTGTTTGTATAATGATTCCAATTTATATGCCTTAAAAGTCTTGATGGACTTTGGTAGAATGTTCCAAATTCATAGTAATTGACCCGTTGGAAAATTTACTAGTATAAATTTGGAATTGACTGTACCTCTTGTGATTTTCCTCTAGGAAATTGAGTGTAAAATCACTAAGCATGATTGTAGTGGAACTTCCCATGCATTCACCCCAGCAAAGATGCTGACATTAATAGCAGTGTTAACGTCGACACAGCTGATATGACTTGTCAATGACTGTACAATAGGCCCAGCAGGACTAAGGAAATTTAATGGCATTTGATGCAATGAATTGCTAGGTCATGTTGACAGAAGGGGAAAATTTTAATTGTTTGAGTTGACGCAAGAGGGTATCTATCCAAGTATTTTCTTTTCGTTTTTTTGGGTTAAAAAAAGTGCAATTACTTAAGAATTGATGCAAAATTAAAAGAAATTCTGGTCTTAAAAAGTCGATTGAACATGGATAGATAGCAATCCTATTAAAATAAAACGAAGGTAGAAAATAAATAGAGAGGTTTCAAGATTTATTCGTTGCTCCAAAATGTAATAATTTCAATATTCTATTTAGTGCCCTGTTTGTTTAATTCTATTTTTCAAAAATATATATTTTTTTAAAATTTTAAGTATATTTTTTCAATCAACTTTTTTATTTTACAAATATATTTGTCAAAAAAATTATTAAAATTGTTACAATGATATATATATTTTAAAAAATATTTTAAAAATAATCATTAAATATTTCTAAGCCAAGTAATCTCATACTGGATAGATACTACGACGACAGGGACCCATGTCACTGTCCATTATTAATAGTGTCGGTTGGAATTCGTGCAACTATTAGTGGCCCACCATTGAAGTCGTCTTAAAGTATATTCAAAAACCAAATGAAAGCAAGAAAATATTTGGCATGGAGATGCCACAAATTAGATTATACAACAAAATTCATATAATGGGTTAGTTTCTAAATTTTCACAAAAGTATGTAAAACTAAAAGTGTAAATTATACAGTCGAATCATATTAATATTTCCATTAATTGTCTTAGCGTTCTGAAAAATAAGGTGTAATAGATACAATTAATATTTTCTCCATTAAAATTGATCCAAAGTAGCGTATGAAAGACCACGATCTAGGAAGGCGGGGGCCGGGGGCCGGGGGCCGGGGGAGGAGGAGTTTAAAAAACCCAAGGGTAGGGTTTAGCAGGAAAGTTTTTAGATTCAATTCACAATCTCATTTGTAAATCTTGCAATTTAAAAGAAAGTCACATGAATATTTTGAAATCACTTTCTTATATCAATGTGTATCATTGACTATATTTTAGACCATTAAATTTATAAATGGGGCTGTAAATCTAAATTAGGTAAGAATCTCTAGATTTAGTTGAGTATTGCCTATTTGCCCTCTTCCACACTTCAAAGACTAGAAATAGTTTTAAGAATAGAGTATGAAAGATCATTGGTCTAGCAATCTAGAGGAAAAAATTTGTAAAAGATTAAGCTTTGAGTTGAGCAGAAAATTTTTACATGGACTCGATTCATAATTTAACTTATGGATTTGGAGGTTTCAAAAAGTCACGAGTATTCTTATAGTTGTTTCTTAAGTCAGCGTGTATCGCCATATTCATGCAGCTGTATTTTAGATCACAAAATTTACAGATGTTGCTATAGATCTAATCTATGTAAAAATCTTCTAGATTGATGAAAGTGTTGCCTATTTGCCTTCTTCTACACTTCAAAGACTGGAAATTTTACTTCCGCTAAATACGGCCATTGCTCATGATAGCTGTTGTTGAGGTCATGCCTCAAGAATTTTTGAGATTTCTGCCCGGGGTATTGGCTTCCAAGTCTTTATTTGTGAGAGTGTCTTCAACGAGAAAAACTTTATTGATACGGTAATACCGATATGTAACATAACATCACTGTCCAATTAGATTCTAACAAAGTCTGAATCCCACCTCGTACATGGAGACTTTGGCTACTCCATTTCATTGTGGAGGTTTAATTTTGAACGCCAAGAATAACTTCATGGAAAAAAGTATAACTAGCTTCCATTTACAAGCCTAGTTTGAGAATTACAAAATAGAAGAAACATGTTCTGTTGACCTTCAATTGGCCCTCAACTGAACTAAATAATTAATTCCCAAAACGCAAAATTAACAAGAAAGGTTTTCGAACTAATTATTGGTCCGACCAATTCATGTACATTCAATAAAAAAACGTATATATTCTACATCTCTGGACTTAATTAATCCAAATATTAAAAGACAAAGCGTTTAAACTCATAAGCCACAAGATGCTTTATAAGCTATGAATTAGAAAGCAAATGTAATGTGGACAAACTCCACAGTGCTAATTATTTGGAGCAATGCTTATTGCATAAGCCAGGTTCCATTCCCTCATTAGCCTAGTGTTATTTACCAATTCAAAAATTAACCATCATTGCAATAATCAAATTTCCCTCAGACAGCAATATTAACATACATCATCCTTCTGCAAGAATACTTATAGAGCACGTTATTGCTGTTAATTAGTGCAAATTGTACAGAGCAAATTGTTGTAAGGTAGCAAAAATATTTGTTCGGATGGTTGAATACTTGTAGAGCATCTTACTGCTGTTAATTAGTGAAAATTATACACAGTGAATTGTTGTGTGGTAACAGAAATATTCGTTTGGATGGATGGTTGTTTTATAGAGTATTTTTTTTAAAAATATTATTGTAGCGATTTTCAAGATTTTCTTCGACAAATGCTGATGTAAAATAAAAAGATCGTTGGAAAATATTTTTTTTGGATAAATGCATATTTGAGATGAAAAGATCATTGAAAAATGTTTTTGTAGTTTTCGAAAATCATTTTTTTTTTCAAAAATAATGCCGAACAAATACAGTCAAAGTGACATGAATTGTCTACAAGATTGAAGGTGGAATCTAGTGGCAAGTCCTGTTTCTTTGACGCCAGAGTACAATTTTTTTTTTTTAAATTTGGATAACCCAGATTACAAGTTAGTTTATTTGGGTTTACTAAAAAAAGGAACTTGCAGAAGTCTTTTACCTGCCACAATGACCCTGAGAATAATGTATATATATATATATATATATATATATATATATATATATATATATATATTTCTCGAAATTGACTACCTAACTACTGCCAGTATACAAATACTCCAATTCATTGAAAAATGAATCCTGCAAACAAGAACGACCTCCTGCTTATGATAATTATTGAATTAACCATAAAGATCACGCAAGAAGCCATCAAGTGACATCTTCATACGACTGTAATTGCTAGTATAAAATTTAGTCATGATCAATTGGATCAAAACAGCCAAAAAAAAGGAGTTTTACATACATCAGGTATTTTGCACGCGAAATGAGGACATCAAGGAAAGAAAATATTGCTAAACCTTATAACGACGTGCATTGACTTGCATTGTTTCTTTACCTATTTGCTTATTATAGAAGTCACACTCAAATAATCGATCGTGTGATAAAATAACAAAATTCAACAATGGCATTGATCATGCGAGTGTGACTCGTACATGCATCCTTAGGTATTGCATCAATTTGGTAATTGTGGCTAGAAAGTAATTCGTGTACTTAAGCAATAAGAAAGCTAGAGAAACAATGCAATATCTTCAATAAACTTCCATGCCTCTTGTATCTAATTGGTGTCTATTATAAGCTGTCATTTACATTGCTGCTAAAATTTCCTCAGCCGTTTCAATGGTAACTTGGCATATTGAAGCTACATTTGTTTAATCCCAAAAATATAGCTGCTAGTATTGTGTAGCAACTTTAAAGTAGCACCTGAAGTGGCAACTATCTCACTGAAATAAAGACCTTTAAGACCATGTCCATAGCTAACATAAAGTTGCTATTTGAAGTTGCAGTTCTTGCTGTTGCTAGACCCTTAAAAGTCTCTACCTTAATTAGTGCATTCTGTATTTTTCTGGCAGACCACAAATTGATTGGTAGAACTTGAAATTACGTTAAAACTTGTAATATTCAGGTAATTAGCCCGTAATACGAATATGCTAAAACCACGGAAAAAAACAGAGAAAAACAAACAGTGAAATACAATCAATTGGTGCAATCCAGAGTTTGACAGTAGTAAGGCATAGCCTCAGTTTTATGATACATGCAAGGTGCACATTAGGAGAGTATGATTTCACGTACAATATCAAGCTTCAACAATGCTTAAAAAACATCAAACCAGTTTTATATATAAAAAGCTGAAAATGCCATCGTTGTAATCAAATAAACAAGTTTTATAATATCATAATCACAGCAAGTTGAGATGATTAAATTCCAGAGCCTGCAGTAGAAGCCTGATTCTGACATTCTGTTTCAGTACCTTCTTGAACAGTTTTCTCTGCCTCAGCATCATCTTGGGATTGTATTCCAAGTCCTGCCTCCACATCCCATTCACAGGCCAGATCCAAACCTAGTTGATCACCGGCTACACATAAATACAAAAAAACATATAATGCAGAAGAAAAGGATGCATTCAAGAGTGTCAATTGATATGGAAGTTTGATTTACAATAATGAGTTGAAAAGAAACAAACCATCAATAGACTCAAGTTCTTCCATATATAGCATGTTGCTAGCCTGTAACTTTTCCTGTGAATTACAAAATAGAAGTGATGATAAATAACCGAGCAGAAACGAAACAAAAGTTTCCAATCATTGCAGTGGGAAAAGAATTTGATTGGCTTTGAAATTGTTGAATAACACTATGGTATAAACTCCAAAAACAAACCTTAACCACAAAGTCTTGTAGTGTACTTATTCAATGAAGGCAAAACCAAGATATATCAAGACGCATTCTGCACTATGTAAGAAATGAAACGTGAAGATAAGTATAAAAATTGTTTCCTCAAGACTTCCCAGACCAAAGCACATTTGGGAGGTTTTTTTCAGAACCCATCATCCCTGTTGTAATGAATGTCGATAGTCCATTGGTATTTCAACCATACATGGAGAGGTAGAATCACCCATTTAACAACATTAGACATAACATTTAGAACTACTATATGATTCGTTTTAAGAGATGAAAACAGAATTGTTTGCCATGTTCTTCATGTGTCATTACAATTCGCAATTGATGTCAGAAGTAAAAGTACCTTTAAATTTGACATTTATCAAGTTCACAGGAAGACTACTGAAAGTTTGATGTCATAATTTGGCCACCACTGCAGCTTATGTGAAGTTAAACAATGATAGGCAGAAATGGGTAAACCTAGGAATTGTAGTCCAAGGGAAAAACAAAGCAACATGACAAACAAGGCTAAATAACTTAATCCTTGGATCTGATTCACAAACCTGAGAAAAAACAAACAGCATTGGAACATGACTGACCACTGCAATGAGAAGTTTAGTGGAAGAGTTCAAAAGTTGTTTTACTAGGAAGGAAATCTGACCTTTTCCAGTGCACATGGGCATTAAACAAAAGTAGTCACTATTGCCCCAGAATGACCACCAGAAGGAAAAAAACAACATGCACATTGCAGATTTGGGTGCTGCACTCTAATTAACCATAGTATAAATGATTGTATAGCTCAATCTTAACTACCAGACCCCTCTTTGCTTGCAGGCAAGCTAGCAATAACCTTGTTAACGCAATGCACAAGGCCAACTTATCAAAAAATGGAAACAAATATTACGAGGGCAACTCCTTGTATCTTTACACCTTGTTAACAAAGAATAGTGATTGGCATTAGCATATTGTCAGGCTCTTTGATCAATGATAATGGCCAAAGAAAAGATTTCCACCTTTTCAATAAAGATGTCCAAACAGATGATAAAGAGTTGATGATTAGAAAAAGTCAATACAGATCCAGTTAGATAACATGAATTTCTTGACATGGTGGTTATTATTTATTTATTTTCATTTTCATTTTATTGCTAGTTGAGAACCATGACAATATCACTTACACTAATTTGCTCCCTTAGTTCTTTGACTTCCAATCTCTTGTCAAGATCTGCCACATAGCGGAAACGTCGACAGCGGTTCTTGATAGGCATGACAGAATTTCTCCACAAGCTCAGCTCCTCTTCTGAGCAGTGCTTTGGCGGTATATTGAATTCCTTCAGCAACTTCTCCATTCCTTAAGCTTTCTACTTGCTGATCCTGCAGCTACCTGCAAAAGCTCTTGAGCATTAATTACTCACCAGTACATTAGACACATTCACCCAAAGCAACAGTTTGCATATTAACGAGCTTAACTGGTTCTGTGAAATTAACCAAAATATTGTCATCCATCTAGAAGTGGGTCAAGAAGAATCCAGACCAACCCATGATCCATTTATAGTGTATTCATTGTTTTATTTTTTAAGCACTTGCTTCCCTATCCTCTCTCCAGGCTAAATGTCAAAACCTCTTCTCCCCAAAGAAAATTTGGCCCTGCACCACCACAACTCTCATTCTCCACCCTGACCTCCTATAGACTCTATTATCATAACCTTCCACTCCCTTCTTCTGTGTGCAACCCTCTACCTCACAGTAGATTGTTTGTGTTGTCTTAAAAATGTAACAGCTGAAAAGCAAATTAACTAAATTATTTTCGACTGCCTTCAACCATTATAAGGTGATAATGGTACAGAGGTGATAATAGCTATAATACTACTTGTTACTAATGGTATTCAAAGGCTGTAGCATTTTCTTTCTCTTTTTAAGAGATTAACTTCAATTAAAGATATCCTTTTAGGAAACATTTAAATTTATCCTTCTTCAAATAACCACTTTCTTGAAAAGGCGTTTCAATGCTGTCATGAGTAGCAGACACTGTAAATATGTAGGCAAGCTGAAGTTAAACTTCCAAATAAAATGCAATTTGAAGTTTCTCAAAAATTGGTCTTCTTATCTCCTCTCTTTGCCAGCATAACATTCACCAAACCACCCGATCAAGTCATTTGAACACCATACACCGAGACACACCAGATACGACATATAGTTGATCAGTGAATCCCCATAACTCAACCCCTCATCCTCCTGTGCCCAACTTTAGTTGTATTATTTACTAACAAATGTACACGAACAAGGCACATTTGGACATAAATCATAACTCTTAACAATCATTTTCAAGTTTAACTTAAAACAACAGCAAAGATTATGAGTTTGTTACAGGGTGTAAAATATTTTTCACACTAAATTAACTTATCTAAAACTCTGATGACAGCTTATTTTGGATCTGTTTACAAAGGAATCAACTTGACAACTAATCAAAGGCGACATGAAACATACAAGTTTTAGTCATCCCGCCTAAACTTCTTCTGCTACGCAGATTAAAGAGGTTGATCAATGAAATCAAAAGAATTAAAGTTGGTATCCTACGAAAGATAGCATTTTCAGATTTCAAACGTGAAATTGCCTAATAATTAAGAAGTAAGACAAGCAAGATATTCATAAAATTTGACAATCGAAACAGTTAAGCAATAAAAATTTCTCCTTTATCAAGGAAAAAAATAATTCAAGATGTCATATTTCTCCAAAATAAATAAAAAGAAAGAGCCCAAAATTACCAGCTATGGAAGGTCGCTTGTTATCCAATTCAATAGCCTGTGAAAGCGTTGACTATGGGTTTTGCAGATGAGAGAATCAGAAAAAATACTAGCAGAATTTCAGCAGCGGCAGGGGATGAGTATAAAACTTCCGAGAAAGAACCCGGGCTTCAATAGTGGACCTTCATTACACTCGACGAGTGAATTCCGCGTACTAGAAAACTACCAACCACCACTTTCCTGAGAAATGTTTGCGCGCGCGCGTGCATGCATCAGTTACGTGGGTACTTTAGCTATGATCTGACAAGGGCCGAGTTGCTCTCACTGGGTGGTCTAATTTTCTAACGGTATTGGACTCCATCAACCCAAAAACGGTTGTTCAGGTAAAAGAGAGTCGGATACTTTAAAATTACTTTAAGGATAATTACACAAACATCCCCTGAGATTTATGACAATTGCAAGTAGCTCCCTCCAGGTTTATAGAATTACACTTGTCTCGCTTGGCACTATGAAATGACTTAACTAACCTTTCCTTCCTAAATAATTCACAAATGTGACTTACCATCACAAACAGCCCCTCCCCTCCCTTTTCCTCGGTTTTCTTCTTTCTCCTCCTCCTCCCCTCTCTCTATGGCAAACTCCTCTCCCTCTCTCTACCCCCTTCTTATATCTTTCTTCCCTTTTTTCTTCTCTATATTTCTCCCTAGCCCCGTTTTTGCCATCCACTCCACCACTGCCATAGTTAACATCCTCCCTTCTCTTTCTCTTGTTACACTTAATAAACGGCTTTTAAATAAGCCTATGGATTTGTTACCGGATTTATTATTTCTTTTTTGACGATGGGTAGTGTGGGGAGGGAGAAGAAGGGGATTGAAGGTGGTGTTTATTTGGTTATCGATAAGCACCAATCAACTCATCTCTCCTTTCTCCCTTCTCCCTTCTTATTTCTCTTTATTAATTACATATGTGCAAGAACCTAATTTCATTGTTAACTATCGGAAACTCACAAATCTAATGGACACAGCTTGATTTATATGGGGTTTCTCTGTGTTTATGTAATGAATCTGTTTTTGGGTTTATGAGTTTTGTTGATGTGAATTTATGATTAGGTGATGATTATTGTTTGCTTATTTGATAATATTTGGGTGGGAGACCAGGGATGTCCAACGTTGCTAGTGTGACACAGATATAGGGGCTGGAATTAGATTTTTGGACATAGCAAGGTGAACATGGGGTAGGGCTGTTGGGGTGGGATTGTGGTTGCTTCGGATGGATTGTGCTAGGTTTGAACTGAAGAAAGGATAGTGATGGGAGGGTGGCTACTTTTTTTGACAATGGACATGGCAAGAAGAAATTGGAGTTGTGGAAGCCAAAGCATGGTTGTGGACGGTGATGAGTTGGTTGTGGTAAGTTGGAAGGGATGAAGAAAAGTAATTATTTTTTTAAGGGTATTTTTGGGTATTCATGAGCAAATTTGACTTGCCTCGTCATTTTGGGTGTATTTTGTCACTAAACATATTAAAACAAGGGAGGCAAGTGTAAGTTTCTAAACCTGAGGAGAGCTTCCTGCAATTGTCATAAATCTCAGGGGAGGTTTTTGTAATTATCCCTTACTTTAATCGTATGATGATGTGCTAATTTGTCTAGATAGATAAAAGAAAAATATGAATATAATCTAGCATTACAATAGAAATACATGTCCAAATTAATAAAAATCTAATTATACAAGTTCAATAACTTCGCAACACAAGGAATAAAATTACAAAACAAAACTATTGCATCCATTTTTCTAAACGAGGACAAAAAACTAAAAATTAAAATTGTTCAAAACACAAGTAAGAGAAATATTTATATTGTCTCCTGTGTCGATATTCAAGGCATGTGAAAATTCTCTAATTAATAACAATAAATATAAGATAACCAGATCATGGAAATATAAGCAAGTGTATAAATCAAAAAACTAAAATCAAATGAAAAACTAAATATGGTATTTAGCTGTTTGATTTTTCGTAAAGTTTGTGTAAAACTCAATTTTTATTATTTTTAATTTATTATCAATTTATTTCAAGTTTTGTGGGGTTTTATAGACAGTTTTAAACCATAGATGATAGTTTAATTTTCACAAAAACCAGAATGAATGTATGGTTTGAATGGTTTCCATTGTCTATTTTTCTCTGCACAGATTTAAACATCAAGGGTAGTTTAACTTTCACAAAAACCAGAATTGGTATCTAAATCTTACCAAGGGAAAAAAAAAGAAAGTAAAAGAAAAGATAGCAAGGGTGGTGATGAAGGATGCAGGATAAACAAGGTTTAACTGAAGTGGCAACTATCTCACTGAAATAAAGACCTTTAAGACCTTTAAGACTATCTCACTGAAGTGGCACAAAAATTCCAACAGATTGTTCTTGGAGCTGGAGGAAAATTCTCAAACTCAGTGAAAGGTTTTCAGAACTAGTGAGGCAGATTATTGGTAATGGAATGTCTACGTGGTTCTGGTATGACAATTGGCATCCAATGGGGCCACTGTATGTGAGATTCTCTGATAAACTTTTGTCCAATTTGGGGCTATAAAAAACAAGCAAAGTTGCTGACTTTGCACAAAAAGATGGATGGAATTGGCCTGAGGGCAGGAAGAGAACAACAGAGGTGGAAATCTTAAGACAATCTACTCCAGATTTTCTGAAGATTAATCTAGGGAGGGAAGATCAAACATGGTGGAATGGAAACAACTCTGGATTATTCACAATCCAGTCTGCGATGAAGATTCTTGGCAGTAATAATAGAAAAGTTAAATGGTGGAAACTTGTTTGGGGGAAAGGTTATATTCCTAGGTACTCTTTCATCCTATGGTTGGCCTGTAGGAAAAGGCTCACTACAAAAGATAGAATGAAGGCCTGGGGAATTCTTCTAGAAAATTGGGACTGCCTTTTCTGTAAACAAAAGGAAGAGACATTCGATCATCTGTTTTTTGAATGTGTGCTGTCGGCAACCGTATGGAAAAAAGTGCTCACCTTCTGCTCCACACAACGAGATATAGGTTCTTGGCAAGAAGAAATGGACTGGATGTGTGGAAAATGGACATCAAACTCTTTTGCAGATAAATTCAAAAGAGTGATGTGTGCAGTCACTATTTATAGCATTTGGAGAGCCAGAAATCAATTCATGTACCAACAACAGACGGCAGCAGCGGTGGATATAGTAGCTACGATGAGAAGAACTATGCTGGAGGTAGTTGTGACTTGGGGAAGAATACCAAATACCAAGCAAAATTGGCAATTGATGATTGAATGGGGGCTCCCAACAAGAATGCTTGCTGACTAATTCTTAGTCAAGTGTTTTTGTGAAGTTTTTGTATAGAAGTTAGGTACTCAAACATGTAAACTAACATGGTTGAGTTACTAACTCTGATGTACAGCCTCTAATGTATATCTTCATTAATATAATTACAGAATTTTTACCCAAAAAAAAAAAAAAACATAAAGTTGCTATTTGAAGTAGCAGTTCTTGCTCTTGCTAGACCCTTAAAATCTCTACCTTAAGTAGTGTATTCTGTATTTTACTGGCAGACCACAAATTGATTGGCTGAATTTGAAATTAAGTTAAAATTTGCAATATTCAGGTAATTAGCCCTTAATATGAAAATGCTAAAATCACGGGAAAAGAAACGGAGAAAAACAAAGGTTGAAATACAATCAATTTGAGCAATCAGAGTTTGATAGTAGAAGGCATAGCCACAGTTTTATGATACATCCAAGGTCCACATTATGACAGTATCATGTCACGTACAATATCAAGCGTCAACAATGCTTATAAAACTGGAAAAGCTGAAAATGCCATCGTTGTAATCAAATAAACAAGTTTTATAATATCATAATAACAGCAGTTAAGATGATTAAATTCCAGAGCCTGCAGTAGAAGCCTGATTCTGGCATTCTGCTTCAGTACCTTCTTGAACAATTTCTCCTGCCTCAGCATCGTCTTGGGATTCTATTCCAAGTCCCGCCTCCATATCCCATTCAAGGGGCAGATCCGAACCTAGTTGATCCCCAGCTACACATGGATACAAAAAGACATATAATGCAGAAGAAAAGGATGCATTCAAGAGTGTCCATTGATATGGAAGTTTGATTTACAATAATGAGTTGAAAAGAAACAAACCATCAATAGACTCAAGTTCTTCCATATATAGCATGTAGCTAGCCTGGAACTTTCCCTGTGAATTACAAAATAGAAGTGATGATAAATAACCAAGCAGAAACAAAACAAAAGTTTCCAATCATCACAGTGGGAAAAGAATTTGAATGGCTTTGAAATTGTTGAATAACACTGTAGTATAAACTGCAAAAACAAACCTTAACAACGAAGTCTTGTAGTGTACTTAATCAATGAAGGCAAAACCAAGAGAAATCATTCTGCACTATGTAACAAATGTGATGTGATGATAAAGATAAAAACTGTTTGCCCAAGACGTCCTAGAACAAAACGTATATGGGGAGGTTTTTTGAGAACCCGTCATCCCTGTTGTAATGAATGTCGATAGTCCATTGGTATTTCAACCATATATGGAGAGGTAGAATCACTCATCTAACAACCTTAGACATAACATTTAGAACTACTACATGACTTGTTTTAAGGGATGAAAAAAGAATCGTTTACCATGCCCTTCACGTGTCAGTACAATTCACAATTGATGTTAGAAGTAAAAGTAGTTTTGAGTTTGAAATTTATCAAGTTCACAGGAAGACTACTGAAAGTTTGATGCCATAATTTGGCACCGCTGCAGGTTTTGTGTTCAACAATGATAGACAGAATTGGGTAATCATAGGAATTGTAGTCCAAGGGAAACTATAAGTTACAAGCATGCAAAATGACCTAGACAGTATTCAGTCCAGTTGCCAAACTTTGGATTACAGGAGAAACAAAGCAACATAACAAACAAGGCTAAATAACTTAATGCCTGGATCTGATTCACAAACTAGAGAAACCACAATCAGCATACCTAATATGGAACATGACTAACCACTGCAATAAGAAGTTTAGTGGAAGAGTTCAAAAGTTGTTTTACTGGGAAGGAAATCAGAACTTTTTGAGTGCACATGGGAGTTAAACGAAAGATGTCACTATTGTCCCAGAATGACCACCAGAAGGGGAAAATAAAAAAAAAATGCTCTTTGCAGATTTGGGTGCTGTACTCTAATTAACCATATTATAAATGATTGTGTAGCTCAATCTTAATTACCAGACACCTCTTTGCTTGCTGACAAGCTAGCAATAAACTTGTTAACACAATGCACAAGGCCAACTTATCAAAAAATGGAAACAAAAATTACGAGGGCAACTCCTTGTTAACAAAGAATAGTGATTGGCATTAGCATATTGTCAGGCTCTTTGATCAAATGCTAATGGCCAAAGAAAAAATTTCCAGCTTTTCAATACGGATATCCAAACAGATGATCAAAAGTTGACGATTAAAAATAGTAAATACAGATCCAGTTAGCTAACATGATTTCATTGACATGCTGCTTTTTTTTTTTTTTTTTCATTTTCATTTTACTGCTAGTTAAGAACCATGACAATATCACTTACACTGATTTTCTCTCTTAGTTCTTTGACTTCCAATCTCTTCTCAAGATCTGCCACATAACGGAAACGTCGATAGCGGTTCTTGATAGGCATAACAGAGTTTCTCCACAAGCTCAGCTCCTGTTCTGAGCAGTGCTTTGGCGGTATATCGAATTCCTTAAGTAACTTCTCCATTCTGTCAGCTTTCTACTTGCTGATCCTGTAGCTACCTGTAAAAGCTCTTGAGCATTAATAACTAACCACTAAATTAGATACATTCACATGGAGTAACGGTTTGCATATTAATGAGCTTAACTGGTTCCGTGAAATTGGCCCAAAATATTGCCATCCATCTATAAGTGGGTCAAGACGAATCCAGACCAACCCATGATCCATTTATAGTTTATTCATTGTTTTGCTTTTTAAGGATTTGCTACCCTGTTCTCTCTTCAGGCTAAATGTCTAAACCTCTTTTCCCCAAAGAAAATTTGGCTCCCCTACCACCTCCAACTCTCTGCCTCCACCCTGACCTCCTATATACACTGTTGTCATAACCTTCTGTTCCCTTATTCTGTGAGCAACCCTCTACCTCACAGTAGATTGTTTGTCTTATCTTAAAAATTTAACAACTGAAAAGCATATTAACTAAATTATTCGACTGCTTTCTACCATTATGAGACAATAATGTTTGCCCCCAGAGACGATGATAGCTACCATACTACATGCCACTATTGGTATTCAAAGTAACAGACACAGCAAATATGTAGGCAAGCCGAAGTTGAACATTCTGATTCAAAGGCAACTTGAAGTTTCTCAAAAATTGGATTTCTTATCTCCTCTCTTTGCTAGCATAACACGCACCAAACCACCAGATCAAGTATATAATTTGAACACCATATACCAAGACACGCCAAAGACTATATGCAGTTGAACATTGAATCCCCATAACTCAACTCCTCACCCTCCTGTGCCCTACCTTAGTTGTACCATTTACTAACAAATCTACCCGAACAAGGCAAACTAGGAGATAAAGCATATCGTAACAGTCAATTTCAAGTTTGAATTAAAACAACAGTAAAGATTAACGAGTTTGTTACAGGGTGTTAACCATTTTTCACACTAAATTTACTTACCAAAAACCCCAATGACAGCTTATTTTGGATTTGTTCACAAAGAAACCAACTTCACAATTAATCAAAAGGGCAACATGAAACATACAAGTATTGATCATCCCACTTAAAACTTTTTCCGCCACACAAATTATAGATGTTGATCAATGAAATTACAAGTGAAAAATCAAAAGAATTAACGTTGGTATCCTACAAAAGATTGCATTTTCAAATTTCAAACGTGAAATTGCCTAATTAAGCAGTAGCACAAGTATGATAATCATAAACTCGACAATCGGAACACTTCAGCAATAAAAATATCTTCTTTTTTCTAAAAAAAAAAAAAGAAAAAGACTTTAATTCAAGATATCATATCTCTCCAAATTAAATAAAAGGAAAAAAATTTTTTTACCAGCTATGGAAAGTCGCTTCTGAAAACGTCGATCGTGGGTTTTCAGGAGGAGAGAAACTGATAAATATACTAGCATTTCAGTAGCGGCAGGGAAGGAGTACCAAGCTTCGGAGAAAGAACGCGGGCCTCGATGGGATGCTCGTGTATGCGTGAATTTGTCGTGTGGGTGCTTAAGCCGTGATCTGACATGGGATGGGCACGGACAGGTTTTTTTAACCTGTACTGCTCTTACTAGTTAATGTAATTCATTGACAGTATCCAACACCATCAACCAAATAACCGCATATATTCATGCAGTAAAAAGAGGATATGGTAAAAGGGGCCACCTTCCGTGAACGAATGCAGACCAAATATCAGTTGCCAGTGAAGTTTCCCAACAAAACTGAGGGAGGCCAAACAGGCCCTCGAAAGTCAAAGCCTGCATAAATGCACATTTTTTCTTGGCCAAATTCAAAATATGAAATTGTAAAAGAAAGGGCTTATTTATACCCACAATTACGTGAATTTATTTTTGATTTTTCTGACTCTTATTTCTCAAGCTCTATTGATATATTATAAGCTCCATAGTCAAAAGGTATATGCGTACAAAAAAAGTTCAAATATTGTTCTTCATGATCTTCCATCTTTTTAAGATGGTTTTCTGTTTTTCGTTTATTATATTTTATTGGCAATAAACCTTTTGATATCTTTATACTCAGAGTGCATGAGTTGCAAATAAAAATTCTATTTAAGTTATTTTTGCTTTGTCTAATTAAGTGATTTATGCATTTACTACTATTTATTTTTATTTTTATCGTAATTATTTTGAAATAAACTTACATGTTAAAGTATATCTTTCATACATTGCACAGATTAAAATCTAATTAATCTAAAAAGAAAAAGAGAATAAGAGAAAAGAAAACAAATGAGTGTTGATGCACGATAAGCTAGGTGTGGTGTTGGCAGAGGATAACTGTATCAAACTTTATCTGCTTCAATCAATCAATAATTAATATCTCTAAAACACAACTAAATACATAAACCCTCCACATAAAAAAATGCACAACACGCGCAAACTCACTAGGAGGAAAGAAGTATTTTTGGAATAAGCACCTCGTTTGATAGTTATTTTAGTGTCTTTTTTTTTTTTTCTGAATGTTACTGTAATAATTTCAAAGAATTTTTTTTTATAAATATGTATATGAGATGAAAAAGTAATTAGAAACACGTTTAAAATTTTATAAAAATATATTTTTAAAAAATAATGTGTAGCCGTTTGGGAAAAATTATAATTATTTTGGAAAAAAAAATTCTTACCTGTTGGTACTCACACATAAAGCTTGTGTAAAACTCAATTTTCATTAGTTTGGATGGTTTTCATTTATTTATCAATTTATTTTATAGTTCGAAGGTTCCCTGGACAGTTTTAAATTACATAAAGTAGTTTAATTTTCATAAAAATGGTTTATGTTTTGAATGGTTTCAATTGGTTTGAATAATTTACATCTATTTATTAATTTATTCCAAAATTCGAAGAGTTCTCTGGACAGTCTTAAACTATAAAGGGTAGTTTAACTTTCACAGAATTGGTATCTAAATTTTACCAAGTTAAAAAAAAAAAAAGGTAAAACGAAAGAAGGAAGGGTGGTGATGAGAGACGCAGGATAAACAAAGTGTGGGTGTTGGCAGAGAATCACCATACCAAACTTTACCCGCTTCAATTTTAGGGCTTTTTCCCTTGAATAAAAAACATCTAACAAATTTAAAAACCTCTAAAAACACCACCACCTACATAAACCCTCTCCAAGAAACACGCACAACACACACTAGGAGAAAAGTGTGCTTAAATGGCGAGTGATGCAGACATGAGCGGCTGGAGCGATCTTCTCCATTCGTCCTCGAAGCTTCTCGAACAAGCCGCTCCTTCCGCTCAGTTCCCTCCGCTTCAGGTTCAAATGCTAATTACTAAAACTCCATTTTTTTTTTCACAAATTAATTCTGAAGAAGTTGGTGAAAATGTCATTCCAGAAGATTTATTTTTGTAATCCTTAAGACATTTTTGGTCATGGTTTTATTGTTAATTACTGATATGTGAGGTAAATTTTTTGCTTTTGTTGGGTGGAATTACAGAGAAATTTGGATCAATTAGAAGCATTGTCGAAGAAGCTCAAGGCAAAAACCCTAAGAACTGAAGCTCCTTCGCAATCTATTGCTGCGACTAGGTACTTTTGGATGTTACTTTCAAGTTACTGATAATTTGTTCCGTAATGTGGATTCTGAAATTTTTTCTTTCTTTTTTTTTTTTTTTTTAAATTTTAGGTTGTTAGCGCGAGAGGGAATAAATGCGGAGCAACTTGCGCGTGATCTCAAGTCATTTGAGTTAAAGGTGCAGTCCCTAGTCAATTTGATGTTCGTTTAAGTTTACAAATAAGTAAAAGAAGATGAAGATATATTTTTGGTGTTTGATGTCGCAAAGGATTATATACACTGTTGGTGATTTTTTTTTCTTTTTTAACATGAATTAGGTTAGATTTTCAACACGCTTGCAATAATAACTCATATATTTTAGGTTTCGTTTGGATATGTTTTTTCTCAGAACTTTTTGTTAAGGCATGTTTTCAAACTACTTTTTAATCTCGCCAACACACTTGCTTAACAAATTCTACAGTGATAATTTTCTAAAAAATCTTCTCAAAAATGTATTCCATACAGAGCCTTCTTGTCTGGCGTAGGTGACAAACATCTAGGCCTGCTGATGGGAGAAAAAAAAAGAAATTCATACTGACTATTTGTAGTAGATAAACTCTATGGCAAATAGGATGAAGTTGTGCTCTATGTTTTTCCAGGAGAATTCTTTTGAATGTACTCAATGTTGTTTTATAGCATAACAAGTGTTTGGGGAGTTTAATTTTAGTTTTTTCTTTTACCTTATTAGCGGTGGATGCATATGGTTCTGTAATTAGATGTTCATACTTGAGAAGCAAGAAGAGACATGTAAAATATTGTCGTATCTATTTAGAATTACTAGTGCAATAGTATTTTTTATATCTTCAATTCTATCCTGGGATTCTTTTTAATAAAATTGGATATTGGGGTAGGAGTATTTTACAGTTATGTTGAACATTCTTGAAATGTGGGCTACATGGGAGTTTCTTAGTCTTAAGTGCCTTGAATTTTGCTTGAAATGAGAAAAATAGGATGAATATTGAAGGATTTCTCATGGAATCGGATAGATTTTGTGTCAGTTAACAAGTTCATTTTTGTTTTCTGCATTTTTGGACCTGAAATGTTTTATAGATTGTGGAAGTAGTTGTTTTTCTGTCTGTACTCATTGGAGATTTAAAATTACACAAATTTGGGTAATATATAATATAAAAATTGACAAAGTTGCTGCTGATACACTTCTTTAGGTAAAATCATTCAAAGGTAAGTTAATAACTTTATTGTCTAATTATCCAAGTGACGTTGAGCGAGAGTAATTACCATTTATGCTGTGACATATCTTCTAATAATCTAAACTGTAGAACTTTTCCCATTTTTAATCTCAGAAAGTGTGTCTAGCTCCTGTATGATTGAAGCATAATCAACTCCAGCTTCCCCTTTGTTCAGTTCATATAAAATAAGAGTTTGATTTTAACCTATCTACTTAGTTGTTCTCTCATGTTTCACTTGTCTAATTTATTCTCTTGTCCTTTTTTCAAGACAACATTTGAAGATGTTTTTCCTGCAGAAGCAACGACAGTCGAAGAATATTTGCAACAGGTGATTTTATCTCTTCTAATTGTTTAAACTATTTAAAGGCTGGCGACGTCTAATCCTTGGCATGTTGCAAATCTGCCTGTGGCAATGGCATCTTTCTTTCCCATTTAGTATATTCTTTAGGGTCGTGAAACTGAAAACTTTCTTGTTATTCATGGAGTAATGAAGCATGTAAATGAAGGGATAGAGCAAGCTAGTCTGCCCACTTCTATTGGAAGGATTTGAACAACCATCTCTTCAGAATTAAATTTATGAAGACTTGACTAACATGGAAATGTGTAATTCAGTTACTGTAGAAATTGAACTTTTTCTTTTATTGGCAGCCTTAAGGCATCATTGGCAGTAAAGATGATGTTAACAATTGGATGTTAGCTTTTAGCTTGCTATAATGTTTATGCATATTAATGCCATTGTCATGTAATTGACTGGCTAATGCAATTGAATCGAAGTGAACTTCTCGCTGTCTGGATTGTAATTTTAGTTTTAATCACGCAAAATCTTATTTCACTGTTAATTTTAATATTTCAAATATGAGATCTTGAAATTTATGTTTGCTTAATGTATCATTTTACACCATTTATGTAGTCATTGTTTATACTATAGTGGCAAAAAAGGTTCGAAGTAATTAGGGTTTTCTTCTTTTCTTTTTTCATCCAACCTTGAAATAGGTTTCTCCAGTATACTAAACTCTACCACTTTCGCCCACTATTTAATTGTGCATAGTTTAATTGGGCCCACCACGCTTCCGCTGCGCTACTCTGATATCTCTTCCACTTAGCATTTATTAAATTTCATCAAGGTGTGGTAGCACCTTCCAACTGATACCAACTGTGACAGTTCTCAAGGTCACATCACAGGGTACCTACCAGCTTTCCACCTTGCCACAGCCATCCCTACGAAGAGTTTCGCTTCGTGACTCTTCACGAACAAGAGGCTCGGGGCTTTTGATCCTAACGGCATATGGCTTTGATATCAACCGAAATACGGCAAATGTCACTGGCCCTTCATCAATATACTTCAAAGTGGTAAAACTTTTCTCAATATTCTCTAGCCATTTTCAGCGATTTCAAGATTCGGATCGTCGTTGAACTTGGGGGGTTAAATTTCTAAAACCTTTCTAGAGCTACATCCTTCCCCACTACAAGGTTTCTATGAGAACTACAGGTTTCCCTTACTAGATTTTTGCCGATTCCCAAGTTGAGTTAAAACGTCGGTCATTCGAGTCAATACCGCGATCATTGGGTTAGCCCCAGAAGTAGAATTTATGCTCTTAGTCGTACCTTCGTCCCGGTCTTGGCGATGGGGACGTCTTCTACCATGACCTCGTCCACTCATAACTTAATATTCTATAATACCATAAATGAATCATTTCAATTTCCACGTAACAAGTGACAACTTATATTTCAAGATGCACAAATTCAAGAATAAACAAGGAAATCAAGTTTTATGCCAAATAAAGTCATATGCATATACGGGTAATTCAACTTACACATTTTCAAAAGTTCGTGTATAAAACATATCACACATGTAAAGCATAACAAAACTAGCACAGGCCTTTGTACATATTCCTAGACATCACACTTATCTAGAGTATAAACTCGAGCTAACACTTTTCACTTGTTTTCACTTCCTCTGGCTTTATCAAAGTCCTTGTGTTCCGGCTGAGCTATACCTTGTCTACTAGCTGTCTGTCTTAGGCAATAGCTTATTCGATGGTCAGCACTACCGCAACGTAGACACTTACGGCTTTTCCTCCAACAATTTTCTTCGATATGATTACCTTTACCACAATACCCACAAGCAACTTGAAGCGCCGGGAGTTGAGTTTCTTTCAGAGTATCCTCTTTTTGTTCATTTCCTAGCGGAGCTCTATCCATTAGAGTCCCTCTTGAACTTCCAGATTGGGCATCATGCTTAATTCTCACTCTTCCAGGTCCCCTTCCTACCTTAGGGGCTGGAGCAATTTCAGTTGATAGGCAGGGATTACTAGCACGTCCCCTTTTCCTCCCTTGCATCGTTTGAACCAAGGGCTTTGTCTTTTCCATTGGTTGCGCCTTTTCTTCCACGGCTTCATAAGTTTTGATGGTGGCGGTAGCGAGGGCATCCTGGTACTGCATTCGGTAAACCTTGGTCCTCTGTCGTTCCTCCTGGACAACAGTCTCAAGCTCTCGAATCCTTTGAGCCTGAACTCTCACTATCTCTCTCAACTCATGAATGCGAGCTCGGGAGATCTCACTCTCGCGTTCAACCCGTTTACTATCCTCAATCAATGAAAGTACAACTTGGTCGGGGTAAGAATTCGTCCTCCAACAATCACCTGCAGGCTGTACTTGGTGGGCAGGTGAAAAGGTATGGTAGGGATGCCCTGGTCCTTCATGTTCATAATCTGTTGGTCTTCTATAGTACTCATGTTGCAATGGAGCCGTACCAGATGGCCGTGATGCCTCACTTCGACAACTCTTTAACATACCTACATGTTTTAAATAAAATAAATCACTCAAATCTAAACCCAGAAAGACTTAATAATAAACAATACTTAAGTATCACACCTCAAAATCAAGCTTAGAAAATAAACTAGACCATTCTCAATTATATTCTCGTAGGTTTTCAAGCCGAAGAAACACTCGCACCTCATTTCCTAATGGCTTTTAAAATTTGCATAACAGAGGGAATAGTTACTACTTTCTCATTCTCGGATTATGGTTTCATTCTAAGCGTTCATAAACTAGGCTTCTCTTATGGTTTGGGACACATTTATGTGATTGGAACTTGAATTCAAATTTGAAACTTTTTTGTTAACTCTTTGTCCTCGAATTTCTGTTAATTTTCTTGCCAGTCAGTCGTACATCTCTTCATTCAAGAAATGCAATTTAAACTCCAATTCCATGCCTGTGAATGGAATTTATGATACGGTTGTGCCCTTAAATTAATGTGGTTCCAAATTTTTAGTCTTTATAATGCTTGACCTGGAAGCAACGCTCTGGTATCCAGAAGATGGAGAAATTAAGTTTTCCATTGAAATTTACAAGAGTAATGCTGCAAAGCCAAAACAGGAAGCTTACATAGGGACAGAATTGAGTATTAGAGAATTTATTACATTTTAACCATGTGGTAATGACGGATACACTTCATTTTTTTTTTTAATTACACACTTTTCATTTAGACTAACATACTCATGAGCTATGACACTTCAATCTTTTCATATTTTTTCGTACAAAAAGTGGAAAGCCCAAATAATAACGGCTTTTTGGTCTAAAAATCAAAAAGTGGAGTATATGGGTCAAAAAGCAGAGTGCATAGATCATTTTCCCTAACCATAATGGATATAAAAGTAACTTTGTCATGCTTGAATCTTGAAAAGCCATGCAAGTTGCTCAAGCTTCATTTGAGCTCGGCAAAGCCAAGCTGAATCTACTTGTAGATTGGGTAATGCTTGTGTATGGCTTCATGTAGCTCCTAAGTAGCACAAGCTTTAGTTCTGGAATACTGATCCATCAATTTTGACTCTATCTGTTTACGCATGGCTTGACTTTCTTGCAACTCTTTCTTTCAGTTCTGTTTCTGTGCCACTCTGGCCAATAATAAATTCTATCTTATTGGAAACTTCTCTGAGGACATCTGTGTCTGTGTTTTTCTGTGTTGTTTTCCCCTTCACATTGAAATTTTAAGTGGCATTGAGTACCAACTCTGGCGCGTTGGTTATTTTTTAATTGATTGCATTTGCTTTGATTTTTCCTGATAAATTGTTTGTATAAGCTAATAAGGTCGCTTGGTCACGTTACATCTCTCTTCGTCTTTCTTAGGTCCATGAAATGGCAATGGTCTCAGCCGTACAGGAAGCCCAGAAAGATAATCTCAGAAGCTTTAGTGACCATATGATGACAGTTTTGGAGGTAAATGTTCCTGCATGTGTTTGATTCATGTTTCACTAATATATTGTCCTGTTAGAATAATTGGTTGGATATGTGGGTGCAAATTAATGCCTTTACTATGATTCATCTTAGTGGAACTAACATGTCAAGTTTCAGTGTAAAAAGATAGTCATTAAATTTCTCTGTGTCAATTATCTGGTGTCTGGATGTTATTTCTATTTCTATCAATTGTGGAGCTTGTATTTTCAGGAGGACTGGCAAAAGGAAAAGCGTGACTTCCTTCAAAGTCTGAGTCGGATTTCGAGGTTGCCCAGGACAAATGTTACCGATTCAACCACTGGATCTGCTCGTCAAGGTCAAATAATGACGTTAACTTCCAATCCTCATGTTTCATCTGCTCCATCTAGCATGGAGCTTGCACCATTGGCTAACAAGCCAATTGTTGAGAAAAAGGCTATAGCCTATGGAGGAGTTGTGAAGGATCTTAATAGTGCTAGAGAGCGTGGTTCTCTCTTTAAAGTAAGGACTGAGTTTTTTTTTTTTTTTTTTTTGTTCAGTGCAATTCTGATCTTGTATAATTTCTTTCTTTCTCTCATAAAGACTGAAACTTTTATGGTTTCTCTAAGCAGTTTAGAAATATGTTCTTGGTTTTTGGTTCATTTTATCTAGGATTTCTGGAGGCAATTATTTATTTGTATTGAAAGTCAAGTCTTCTGTACTTATGATTGATTAATGCACTGTACTTTATAGCCTGCTACAGCTTTCAAGCGTGCATATGAGAGTTTGGGGATTGATACATCTGGAGGGAAATCAGTGGGCATGCAAAAAATATGGCACCTTCTTCTGGTATATTCACGATGATATTTTTGTTTTGTGCAAATTATATTTTTTTTTATTTAACTTTTGTGGACCTATTAAATTTTAAGATTAAAAAAAATATTTCCATCTGTCTAGTAATTAGTTATTGTATGTAATTTAGTGGTTTACATTGTAGTTCACAGATGAGTTTTCTAATGGTCAAGGCTATTTCTGTAGTTCATGAAGTGGTTTTCTTGTGATTAACTGAATAACTTGAATAATTGGACAGACACTGATGAATGAGGATTCACCTCTACAACCAAATGTTTCAAGAAAAATGTCCTTGGTAATGGGAGCCAGACGCCATCTTGAATGGGGGCATGAAAAATATGTCCTTGATACGATACAGAGTCATCCTGCACAGGTTCATTAATTTCTTGTTCTTCATGTTTTGGATTTGTTTTGTCATTGTTCCATTTATTCATTGATGTAATTTTTGATAAATTAAAGATTTTATCAACACAGTTAGAATTGTCATGTATTTGTTAAATTAGATCAGCTCATACTAAAATCTCAAGAAAAGGATATTTGTTATAATAGATCGGCTCATACTAAAATCTCAAGAAAAGGATTCTTTGCATTAAAAAACCAAAAAGGACAATAATGTGTTGTTAACAAGGTTAAATGGCCTCCTAAAGAAATGTCCCAAGCATGTCGTAGGGCACGTGATTGTTGGACAAGTTTACAAGAATACGGATCAAGTTCTACTTTTTAAGTATAACGCTAAAAGGACATCTTATAGTTCAGGTTTCTTATTCTGCCACATATAAAGTAAAAACTTTATATGATATGGTTGGCTACTTTTGTTTAATATAAAATTTGTTACTATCCTGCTATGTCCCCACATCCTTTTTTTTTTTTTTTTTTTTGGATAAAGGATGCATTAGATGGTTCCACCTATACACATAAGCAATGCTTTTATGTTGGTGCATGTAATGGGTTCAACCAAAACAAACAGGATCTTATCCCATGAAAAGCTCTCCTAGAGCTTGAGGAGCTGAGTTTTGAGTTATGCTTAGAGTATTGGCAATTAGGGAGGATGAAACCTATGGAATAAAGCGTCTGTGTCTTAATCATGGATGCCAGTATTTCGTCAAACCAGAAAATTGATTCATTTGACAATTGATCTCTTTTGGTTTGGATTTAATATTTGATGACAACTGTCTTTCTATTACGAACTTATTGAATATGATTTGGCTATTTGTTGGATTCTTAATTGTTGGTTACACAAAAGAAATATTTGCAATGCTCCTTTTGGAATAGCACCTGAAGATTTGTAACGACTTTAAATTGCTTTTGTGTTGTTTATATCACTAGGTAATGGTGATAATATGCATTACACTGGTTTTAATCACAATCTGATGCACTATTTTCATTGTAGGCTTCGCTTGGTGGAGCTGTTGATAATTTGCAGCGAATTCGAGCCTTCCTTAGGGTCTGTTATCTTTTTGACATTTAATGGTGAAAACTCTACTAGTTGTAGAGTGCCAGGTTTTATTACCTCTTAGAATTTTGTACTCATGCTAAATAATGTGTTCTGTGCAGATTCGTCTGAGGGATTATGGTGTCCTTGATTTTGATGCAGATGATGCTCATAGGCAACCTCCCATTGATACCACTTGGCAGCAGGTTTTGAATATATTATCTTGATATCTTGAATGTTGCATGGAAGACTCCATTTTCCTATAAATTTTGAAGATAGAATGCTTATTGCTGTTGATAATTGTAATTCTATATGTAAGGAAGTTTATAACTCTGTATATAGTTTCTGAGTTTGTGTTTTTAATGTAACAGCAACCTTTTCTAATTTCTTTTTTGCTACCAGTTTTAAGGTAAACGATGGGGGAGAAATGATAGTGATGAGGGAGAAGAAATACTTTGTATTTCGATAGTAATCTAGGATTTGTATGAATGGAGTTTTATGGGAGTGTGCTAGTAAATTTAAATCTGTATAGATTAAGGCAGTTCTCTTAGTCTATTGATGCAGTTTTATATAAGCTATTTCATTCTTCCTCTTTTTGCTTCCATTAGAAAATCTAGAAACTTTCCGCTTGTGCATAAGTTTTCTTTCACCTTGTAAAACTAATAGGAAGAACATGGGAAAATATTTTCTTGTCTTCACCCCTGCTTTGTTTACAAGTAATCCACATATGTGTGCTTTAATAATGGCTTTGAAACGTTAATGTAGTTATAAGATTTCCCAATTTGTTAAATATTTGGGCCAAATAGTCCAGATGATTTTGCTGAGGCCGCTTTTCTTTATCATGTGCAATAACAGATATACTTTTGCTTGAGAACTGGGTACTATGATAAAGCGCGAGAGGTTGCCCAATCATCCCGTATTGCACACCACTTTGCTCCTCTGGTACAGTATTTGATTGTTTGTTGCTTTCATATGCCTGCTTAGTTGCTTATTTTAATACTTTATCTTCTTACCTTGACAGCTCACTGATTGGATTGCCTCTGGAGGTATGGTATCTCCAAAGACTGCAGTTGCTGCCTCTGAAGAATGTGAAAAATTGTTGAGGACTGGTGATAGAGTAGGCCGAGCCTCATATGACAAGAAAAAATTACTCCTGTATGCCATAATATCTGGTTCTCGAAGGCTCATAGACCGATTACTTAGAGAATTACAAACACTTTTCAATACCATAGAGGATTTCTTGTGGTTTGAGTTATCTGCAATACATGATTCCTCTGATGCTTCATCTTCTATTATTCTTAATGAAGGGTTCTCACCGTACACTTTAGAAGATTTACAGTCTTACCTAAATAAGTTTGAACCTTCATATTATACAAAGAATGGAAAGGATCCTCTGGTCTATCCATACGTATTACTTTTGAGCATTCAGCTGCTTCCAGCAGTCCTGTATATGTCTAAGGATATGGGAGATGAAGGATATAGCGTTGATTCTGTCCACATGTCTATAGTATTAGCAGACCATGAGGTCCTTTCTGAAGGGGCTGGGGCTACACAAAAATTTGGAGTGATGGATGCTTATGCAGAGGCTTCTAGCATAATTAGGCAGTATGGCTCTGCTTATTTGCGTAATGGTGACCTGTCAATGGCACTGGAGTATTATGCACAGGCTGCTGCTGCAGTGGGTGGTGGGGAGTTGTCATGGACGGGTAGAAGTAATATAGATCAGCAACGGCAGAGGACCTTGATGTTGAAGCAACTTCTTACGGAGCTTTTATTACACGATGGTGGTGTTTATCTTCTACTTGGACCTAGAGGTACTGGAGGAGAAGGTGAACTGGGGAGATTTTTTGCGGATGGAAAGACAAGGCAACAGTTTCTGCTTGAAGCTGCTCAGCAGTGCCAGGATTCTGGACTGTATGACAAAGTAATACTGCTTTTCTTTCCTTTTCATTTTGTAACTTAGTAAGTGCCAAATGTGCATTCTGCAGGACTTCATTAATCTCGACTATTGTGTTATAAATCCTTGCCAGAATCATTTGTCTAAATGGGTCTGTGCCATTTATATTAAGATGGTTGATGTGTTAAGCAGGTTAAATGTGCTCTTTTATTTGATCTTCAGGTCTTATCACTTACTTCATACTAGGTGTTTCTATGAACAGGATAATACTAGAAGTACTTGGTTTCATGCTTTCCTTGTGATACGTGCAACTCTTACAGTTGTTCCAGAATCTTTTCTCTTTCCCTGTTGCGCTTGGTACTGTTGCTTTTTGTTTTCTTGGAAATATTTGGTGCTGATTGGTCAATGTTGAGAGGTCTCATTGATTATGAACCTACGTAATTTTTCAACAGAACTTGTAATCCTCCAAGAATTTTGCTGCTTTCTTTTACCATCTTCTTTGTGCTTCATTAAGGATTATTTTTGTTGTTGTAGTGTTTCTCAATTGACCATCTCCTTGATTATGTTTAGATGTTGTGTAGCTAGCATGACTTCTTCACTTCATGACCAACTGAACTAGAGAGTTCTGGACGGATAAGGGAAAGAATTATAAGGCAACTATTTTAGTAGATTAGTTAATCGATATAGATGGTTTAAAAAGTGAACCCGTTGTCTTGAGGTCTTAACCGCATAATACAGGACGCATGCACTTTCCTGCTTATAGTTAATTCAGGAGGTGGGTTTTATTTAATTATTTATATTTATTTTTTTTTGTGGGGTGGGGATGGGGTTGGTATGATCTTTCTCAGCTTTCTATTCGGCTGGCATTAGGGGAGCTGTAGGCCCAACCTGTTCTTGGCATCTTAGGATGCACTTAAATTGGCTTTGTTTGAGCTTCTTCCTAGTGCAACAGATTTATTATTATTGTCCATGAATATGCTCAAGATTTTAGTTCTTTTTTACTTTACTTATTTCCAAATCCTGAGGTAAAAGGTTCAGTTGCCTTGTTTATTTGATAGTATTTTTAAAGTGCAGCTGAGCTAGCAGTATCATGAAGGCATTATATAACGGTTTACCAGAAATTTATTTAACACGAATCAATTATTTCTCTTGTTTTCTGGTGCTGTGCATCTTCATCCTGGTCCTTGGAGGTGATCAAGTATTTCTGATCGCAATTTTATTGCATTTTCCCTTATGAAACCTCCTTTGGAACTTTCCCTGCATTATTCTGCATTTTGTAGTTTTTTGCCTTGCTAGCAAGGATTCTTGTGTCTATAAAATGAGATAATCACCCGATTTCCATGCCAAATATTCAGACATACTCTTCTACACGAGCTATATTACTTTGGTTCTAGTTTTGCTACAGAATAGAAAGATATTTATGTCTTTACTATTCACAGATTTATTCCATTTGTGAAAGCCTTAACTACTAGCTCCTTTAAGATAATACTATTTAATACATTTGTGCAGCTAATTTTATTCATCTAATTCTTATGCCATTTGCTTTCAAGAAGTTATCATACATCAGTTTTGATTTACAGCTTTTTTTTGTTGTTGCTGATTTTTCAGTCAACTGAACATTTATTGGTTTACTGCCTGAAGTCTGTTCTTTTGTGACCCTGTTCTTTCTTTCAATTTCAGTCTATAGATATCCAGAAGAGAGTAGGGGCCTTCTCTGCAGCTTTGGACACAGTCGACAAGTGTCTTTCCGCAGCAATTTGTTCCCTATCACGTGGTAGATTGGATGGCGAGAGCAGGACTTCTGGGCTTATTCAATCTGGGAACGATATTCTGGAGGCATTCAAATATCATCCTGAAATCAGGTATTTGAAATTCCTTCAATGTTTTATCAGTAGTTATTTTATTCTTTTGGAGCAGTAAAATTGTATTTAATAGTTACACTACTGGGAGATATCTTTATGAGGCGACTGTCTAACAAAATTGAGAGCGTAGACTCATTTAATCAGACATTTGTCTCTCGGCTGTAGTCTTTTACAGTTTCCCAGGTTTTTGTTTTTTTATTTTGAGAATGCAAAATCTTGTTCTGCTTAGTTATCAGGTCCTGTTTTGTTATTATCATATAGAAACTGTGTATGTAAAAACAATAAGACTGGCCTATTGGAAGGACGTGTCGATTTTTATACATAAAGATGTCAGTGTTTGGTCTTAATTCAGTTCAGAACTTGCACTGGTGTTGTTTTGCGTTAAGTGTTATGGTATCTTAATGGATATTATTTAATGCACTATATGATTTGTCCCATTGTGCAGTCCTCAAGAGAGAGAGAATGTTATGGTACAGCAAACTGTCTTAAGACAGCTTGAGGCAATCTTGTGTATTCATAAGCTGGCAAGGGTGGGACATTATTTAGATGCTTTAAGGGAAGTGGCAAAACTTCCATTTCTTCCTCTGGATCCACTAGCACCGGATTTTGCCTCTGATGTTTTTGATACTTTATCTCCTCATGTCCAAGCTTGTGTGTCAGACCTTCTAAGAGTTGCACTTCATTGTTTGGACAATGTCAAGGATACAGATGGTTCACTCCGTGCATTGAGAACAAAGGTATGTTTACAATGATGTTTTAATGTTTTTTATTCATTTTGCACTGGGTTTGTGTTTGTTTCTCTCTAATATGTGTGAAGTACTATGATTGGTGTTTCTAAAATGGAAATTCTCTTGAGATTTACTAAAATTCGTATCAGATTTGTTGAGTAGATAACAGATATAGTGGCAAATCCATTGGTTCTAATTAGTTATACTTTTGTTTATTTGCTGCTTTGACAAAGTTCCTTTAAGGTAATATCCATAGGCAGATATGCTCACAACACCACGTGATAAGTTTTGCCCTAAAACTTTCTTGCTTTTGGGTTGCTGCTTTCTACAATTTGTTTGAATTTTCTGATAGTGCATAATCAGGTTTTTTGAAATTGAAAAATTAAATCATGCCAAGACTATGTACACCTCACCTCCTATGCAACTCTTTTTTGGATGGACATGTTGCTAAAAGATGGTTCAATATCACAATGGCTTTTTACTTATTGTACCCCTACAAATCAATCCAGTGTCAGAAAACAGTCGATTGAATTTACAAATTACACCTGAACACCTAAATTTCAGATTCTATTTGAGCATGGTTTTGATTGGCAGAACTTTGCTGCAATAAATTTGAACTGGAACAGTCACGATCTTTACTTGCATGTAGAAAATAGGGTATATTTTTGGTGGAGCTGTTTGACTTGTTAAGCAAATGGCTATCATAAGTTGAAACTTCCTCTCTCAGACACAGACAGACTCTCACATGGGTACTTGTATCCCCACAATGAGCATGCAAATACACATGTATGGATTTGCATAAGAGAATCCGTAGGAGCAGAGCGTCATGCATTCGTAGAAATGATTATCATATAGCATTTTGGAAGTGGTAGCAATGAGAAGCATTAGTTAAGATACATTTTTTTCACCTTGAATATATAAAGATTCTCACACATGTAAGTGCATTCTCACAATACACATGCAGATGCGCTTATGCATGGATTTGCATAAGAGAATCCATAGGATTAACGCTTCATGTGTTGGTAGAATTGATTGAACATATAGCACTTTGGAAGTGGTAGCAGCGAGAAGCATTAATTAACATACATTCTTTTGCACCCTGTATGTGTCTAGAGGAATTTTCACCTGTTATCTTCACCCTGTATTCTTCATTTCACCTTCAACTTTTGGATAGGATTCGCTGAAGCAAGCTTGCAGGTTTTCATAATTGAATAGCATAATCATGAGGTTTTCATAATTGAATAGCAAATTTATCGTCATGCATTTGCTTTAAAGCTCCTTTCACTTATTGAGAAATAACTGAATAACCTTGCAGTATCTCGTTCCGAGACTTCTATCTTCAATATTTTAGCCTACCTTATATCAGACTATGGATTTTGACATTTGATTGATAGATTGTTTCTGTTGCTTCTGTTGTGTACTTCTTGTTAAATATAGAAGGCAGGTGCTGATTGGAAATTATGCCCTAAATAGAATAAATTTGAGACTTGAAATGTACAAGGTTGAAGTCTAAATTACAAAAGTGAGTTGTTAAAGCAGACACTTATTGAAGGACATCATATGAGTTACAAAATGAATTTTGAATGAATTATTTCTTCGGGAGTGTTGTTTTCATGTCTCTGTTTGTGTGTATTTCTTTTCATTCCATTTTGTCATGTTAAAATTTGCCGTATGATGGATTTGTACTTTGATTCTGCAGATTGCAAACTTCCTCGCAAATAATTTGAACAGGAACTGGCCACGTGATTTATATGAAAAGGTAGCCCGAAGCTTGTAAAGTGACCTGGATTTTGACAGTGATTTGACTGGCCTCCAAGGTTACTTTTATGTGTAACTACTGTGTGAAATGTTTGAAACAGGCTCCTCTCTCGGAGTCAATTGCAGCCATGTTTTTTTGATCTGTGCTTATTAGGGCAAGAAGGTTGCATTTTAGTGAAATTTGATCTTAACCTGTTTGTAACGTCTGCTCCATTTTGGGTGACATTAGTTGTTGGAGCTCTTCTGTAAGATTTGTTCATGTTGATTCGTGGTCTCGGAACACATGGCTTTTAGCGCTGCAATGGCACGATTTGCATGAAATAGTAAGTTTATATTGCATGTGCATTGGCGTCTTATATGTTCTTTCGATCTAATATTGGACGAAGACAAAACACGAACAAGTTGCCCCCTTGAAGTTTGTATGCAGAAAAGAGTCTTGTGTAATGTATGATGAAAAACGGTCTTCTATAGCCTAGCTGTATCTTTTCTTTAAAATACAGATTTAAAAAAAAAAAAAAAAGCTGGTCATGGCCGAGCAAAATACTTTGTGCTAGTTGCTATTGAAAGTGCTTGGGCAATTATAATGATTCGTAAAATTTGGTATTGTGAAGTTCGGTTGAACGAACCTGGACCATTTCTTCTTTATCCCAAAAATTGTAAAGGTCAAGCCAATAAAGTTACCTGAATGTCTTAGAACCTATGTGATATTTGGGCGGCAATATTGGGCATAGGAGTGTGATTATTTGTCTTGATGACGACTACTAATCAAAGTGGTAAAAAAATTATCAATAGAGTTATTATTTTGATTGAAATAGTATTGGTGTTCTCTGGCAGTTTCCACCGGAAAGCTATTTGTCAAGAGTTTTTTGTACTGACATTGCAAATTATTTGGCAATCCAGTGATTGTTGTTAAATTGGCTGGATGCTTCGTTTTGTTTTGCTCCGACACCGTTCGAATGTTTTAAAAACAAAAAGCGTTATACGTCAATCGGTTGCAAAAACATGGACAGAGTATTATTAAATATTTGCAAAGTATAATATTGTAGTATCTATTGTGATATTGTACCAGTTCAACTCAAAAGTTGAACGATTTATTTAAAAAAAAAAAAAGCTTAACGATTTAAACACGAATTCAAAAATAAATAAGTCAAATATAAGTGCAATTGCAAACCTGTTAAAATAATCAGAAAAGCTTAAACGCTAGACACGGGAACCGTTTATATAAAGGATCAATTCTTTTCCTTTATTTACTCTCCCAAACAAATACGGTTGCCAAATTGCCACTAAACTTCCAAACAAAATATACTCTGGCAAACCAATACAATTAACAAATTGCCATTAAACTCCCAGATAAGATAGCCAAAAACCAAACACATACAGTTACCAAATTGCCATTGAACTTCTTAATAAAAGTGCAAAAACTGAAGGGATAATTTCACATGCCTCCCTTGATATTTATCATAATGACATTCACTTTCTTTCAAGTTTTGAAAATTACACTTATATTTCCTATGTTTATATTTTTAATAATAAAACAAGTTCATTTTGATAATGTAATTCAAAAACACCAACCAAACACCTTAAAATATGCTTAACCTATTTTAAAAAAATAAATAAATATTAAAAAATTAATTAATTAGTCATAGAAATGTCAAAAGTACTTATATTCTTATATCAAATTTTTAATTTTCACCAAAATTACTTCTTCAAAACTCAGTTATTTGACTAATTTAAATAAATTTATTTTATTAATTAAAATTTTACAAATAAATATATTAATAATAAATAGATGATAAAGTTAAAAGCAATTCATGATATTTAAAGGTGTTTGGTTAGTGTTTTTGTATTGCATTATTAAAATGAATTTGTTTTGTTATGAAAAATATTATATAGGGGATGTAAGTGTAATTTTTAAAATCTAAGGTGAGGTGAGTGTAATTATGACAAACTTCAGGGGAGGTACGTGATATTATCTCAAAACTGAAAGCATATGAAACTTGATACTTTCTTTAACGACTACAGGTTGTCAGGTTCGCCGGCGCCCCTCCTTCCACCCATCTTACCCTGCAACCTTCTTGATTATTAATTACTTCTGATTCCTGATTGTTATATGGTTGAATTAGTAGGTAAACTTCATACGTCATACCCACTTAACTAGCCAGGTAAAGTTTTCTTTTTCATTTTCTGCTCTCTTGTTTTAGGAATTTTCTGTCGGCTATCTATTTTTTTTTTTTATGAATTTATTGGTAATTTTCTTGCATTGTTTCATTGCATATTCACGTTGGTTCGTGATTCTTTGTTTTAAGTTGGTTTTCTTGAAACTGTCAAATTAAGGTTGACGGGCTCTCAAGAAATTCAAATGTGTGGTTTTTAAGCATTCAAAAACGAGAAATTTTGATGTTATGACAAGGTTGAATGCCAATACTACCTCACTAATAAAAAAAATGCAAAACATCCGAAAAGATTTTAGTGAAATAAATAGTGAAAGGGCTGATAAAGATAGTAAAACTATTGTTGATTTTTGAATGGCTATTATTATTATTATTATTATTATTTTGTGAAGCAATGTGAACATTTTAAACCCTTTTTGCAGTTTGAGCCGTGGAAGCTGAAGACTGGACGGTTTGTCAGAAACAAGTGATTCTGAGGGTCGTTGGAGGACTTAAACTATGGTGAAAATTTTTTTGCATTTGGTGGCATGCCCAAGTTGCAATTTAGGTGTCGTTTATCTTCTTTTTTACGTGGTGGTTTTATTAATGAAGTTTTTTGCATGTACTCCATCCATTAGTGGTTGTTTTTTTATCTGTTCGGAAAAATGAGATGTGTCAAGGGCACGATGGATTGATAAGTTGGAAATGGCTGAGGTGGTGGAGAGGAAGGGACAAAAGGTAGACAACTACTGGAATAGTTCGTAATTGTAAAATTTACTGCTCTGTTGAAGAAATTTTGTAGGGGACTTCTGTTACATCTTTTTTTTTTTTTGGTTGTTGATATATTTGATGTTGTTGTGGGAGCACATTTCATCCTTGTTACAAACGGAACGGGTGAAGGAGATGGGACAATTTGATGAATCTTGTTATGTCTTTTTTTTTTAGGGTGGAATTAGGCATATTGTGTTATATCTATTGGTACTTGGTTTCAGTTAATCACTTTGAGGACCAGTATACTGGCATTATATCCTCTTCAATAAGCAAGTATTTGTCCCAAAGGCCGGATTGAAATTGTGCTTGCAAGATGTGAAACTTAATCAATGAATTTAAAGTTAGATAGACGAGACTGTGGATGTAAGCCAGATGACTGGGGCCTTTCCAATGGGAGACGCCTTGGTAGCACTTTCCATTCCTTTTCATTATGTGTCATCTTTATATGACGCACTGTTACATGCTTGTTGAGCTGTTGCAGTTCTGCAAAATTATATTATGTGAGATTTATACGGAGCACATTTTGTTTTCTTAAAATTATGAAGTCTGCATTCGCACATTTTATTTTCTTGGGTCAAATCTACAGAAATGATGGAGGAGCAGCAGTATTGCATATTATAGACAGTTGTCCAGACTTGTGCATGTCCATTGAAGAGTATGATTTTGCATAAAAAGTTGACCGAAAGAAGAATCTGCACTTTCATATGCTGTTGACTTCGACTTAAGATGGTTGTTTAGTGCGGACTGTCAAGTCCAATTCACCTTTAAGTACCTATTAAAAGGGAAAAAAGGCAGGGGGAAAAAAGGCAACTATGTTGATTTGAATTCCTTATTTTTTTAATGCATAGCAACCGAAGAATGTTTTTTGTAAGGTAAAAGTTTCCTCTTTCACAGACATTGGAGTAAACTTCTATTTAAAATAATATTTGACTGTTGCATTTCGTTATTAAATCTCAAAATTTCCTTTTGTAGGTTTTTGGCCGAAATTGGGGCTCTGCATCTTTTGGATGGTGATGATACGCCCTTCCTTTAAAGGTCATCAGATTCTTTGAATTTAAAATAAATATTGTCGGGAACTAATAGAGCGTTAGCAATTAGAGCTTTTGTAATCGTGCAGTTCGATCAAAACAAATAAATATTGTCAAATTTTCAATTATTTTTTTTCAATTTTTGAGCCAAGAAAATTAAAATATGAAGCTAATTGAAACAGATCATCACCATTGCAGACCCTAGCAATATCTATGTGCCTAGCCAGCACAAGGATTCGGCGACAAAACTAAACCATAAAGTTTTGAACCATACACTCAACTGACAATCTAACAAATTGCTAGCACTGGTGTTCCAAAACAAGTCCAAAAATTGAACTGAGACCGAAAAGCAAAATCAGCATGAGCTATTGCTCCTTGTGTCTTCTCTTCCTTTTCAGCCTCAGTGGCCTTCTTCAACCTAGCACCAATATGGCGTTCATTCATCCTCTCCAATCACAGCTTATCGTAAACCTTAAATGGCTTCATCTCTTCAGTCAGCTTAACAAATTCCATGGATGGTTGATCGTGAATAATGGCTTCATCTCTTCAAATGGTTCATTAAAAAGAAAATGAAAAAATCAGTGAGCTATGTGTTCTGAATACAGAACCTTGTCTGTGCATACCTCAAAATTTTTGTTTGTGCCCCAACTGGCTCCACGGATCAAATCAATCCCCAGCACCATTGAAGAAGATTTCAAAAACTGGGATTATAAGATTATACATATTAACAAACATTAAATGGTAGAAAAAAAAAAGGACAATATTTAGAAAGAGATTATGAGAGAAAAAGTTAAATTCATTGATGCATGACTGTTCTTGCCATTGCAATTACAAAGTTATAGCATCAAGTTCTAACCAAAGCAACGAGAGCCTTCTAGAAATTGTTTTGAGAATGATGAATAATTACATCACCGGACTGGTAAAACACATACAAGTAGTAATATACTAGTAATACATCTAATCTAAAGAGTGAAAACCCTGTCCGCACTGACTCCCCATTGCAAGTCTTTCAGGATCAACAGACATGAATGGTTCACCACTGTCAAATGATGTGTGAGAAAACTTCTGCTCTCAATGCCAAGAAAATGAGTAATCTAAATCATCAGTGTATAATGATCTTTAGATCCTCATTTCCCATGTCCTTCTGTTCTTCTTGAATTTGCTTTACTAAACTTATAGCAGACTTGTGACAGCATCCCACCTCAATCATTTTAATAGTTGGAATTTCCCCTAAACAAGAAGGGACCTCTTCCAGATCCCAACAATAATTCAAAACTAGTTTCTGAAGACGGGGAAAATTGTCACAAGAGGCTGTCCACCTGACAATGTCCAAGCATTGCAATTTCAAGAATGTGAGATTAGGAAATTCCCCTTCTTTCATTTCCCATGCTTCCCCCAAAAAGGATAGACGAAGTAATTTGAGCACTTGAAGATTGGGCAGCTTTCCAATTGTTGAAATTTCACTCCATGGCTGCGAACAATAGGAGAGAGTCAATTTTTTTAAATTCAAGGGAAAAGCAAACTTATTTCCTTTGAACTGATCCAGACGAAGTGATTCTAGCCTACTCATATAGTCCAGCACAACAATCCCTTTGCAATTGTAAATTGATCCAATGAACACGCACTTTAGTCTGCGGATGCTTGGCAACTTTCTCATTATCTTTTGAATGCTTTGCGAAGAGGGATCAATTGCGAGGGTAAAGGTGTCTAAATCATGTAAATCTGGGAAGCCTTCAAGATTGTCTGTGGAAAATCTAAAACCAGCAACTGATTCATTCACATAACCCCTCATTACACAAAGATGCCTCAGTTTCTTCATCATCCAGATGGTATTGGGCAAATCAACATTTCTGAAACGGGTAAGGGTAAGGATAAGAGTCTCTAACAATGGCAGGTTGCATATTGAAGAAGGGATGGAAGAATAACATGCAATTGCCAAGTATCTCAAGTGAACAAGCAATAATAATTCCCTTGGAAAATTATTGCCAAAAAGAATATTCCCAAAATCCAACACCCTAAGAAGCTTAAATATCGAAAAAACAAAAGGCAGATGCTCCCTGCGAAAGGCCCACCTCTCCTGATGAAAAAACAGCAAACATCGTAAATGTGGAAAGAATGGCCTTGACTTAATAAAATCCTCCTCGTTAGAGTAAATACACAATCGATGTAGGTTGTACGATCTACTAAAAGTAGAAGTCTCATTAGACCCATGAAGAATCTGTAGAAATCTTTCTTCTTTGGCTTTTGTCACACAAAACTCATGCAATAAATCATGGATTCGGCAAGCTTTCACACCACCTCTAGTTCTTTGATGGGTAACCATAACCAAACTTCTGCCAATTAGATCCATCAAGTACTCTTCCGCTACATCCTCTAACTTCTTTTCCTCAGTCTTGTGCACAAATCCTTCAGAGATCCATAGCAATATTAACCTTCGGACCGGAATGACTTCGGCTTCTGGAAATGCACCAAAATACAGAAAGCATGGCTTCAAATATTCTGGTAAATGACTGTAACTGAGCTCCAATGTCTCCATGCAGTGTTCGGTCCCAATAACGGTGCTCAAACTGAGACTACTATTTGCAACATCTTCCCAGCAATCTTGCTCAACAGTTGCAAGAATTCCAGCAACTATTGCAACTGTGAGAGGTAGCCCCTTACAATTTTTTGCTATTTGCATTCCAGCAGCACTTAATGCTTGGGGGCAGCCTTCTTTGCCAAAAAGCTTATTCTGCAGCAATGCCCAACTCTCTTCATAAGTAAATGGACGAAGATAGTGAGGCTTGCCATCAAGTTTATTTTGCAAAGACAAATTATGGAATCAACTGGTGAAGAGAATTCTACTTCCATTAACATCATCCGGGAACAATTCCTTCAATGAGTTCCATGCCTCAATGTCCCACACATCATCCAAAACGACGAGATATCGATTTCCTTTCAAATGCTTATATAGCAATTCAGCCAAAGCATCTTCAGTCATTTTAAGCAATTCGTCAGGAGACTGAACGCCATGCAGAATTTGAAGTAACAAACGGTGCTTGCTACGTACTTGAGACACAGTACACCATGCACGAATATGAAAGTGGTGCACAATTAAAGGATTATGGTAAACTTTAGTAGCCATTGTTGTTTTACCAAGTCCAGGCATTCCCACTATTGAGACAATATCCAAGTACTTTGACCCTCTTTCAAGTCTAGTGGTAATAGCATCTACCTCATCATCAAGATCCACCAGAAATTCATTCAGTGCTGGTGTATAGACTTGTGATGGCATGCAAACAAATTCCTTGGTAACTCTTTGTGGTTGACCATATTGCCTCATGAGGTCATGGATCTCACTGGCCTCAATCTTAAGACACTTGATTTCTTCTGTGATGGTATCCAATGGCATAGAAGGACAATCAGGATTATCGCCAACCATTACAGAGTCAATGACAACCTCAGCCTTGTATGCCACCTCCATAACAAGACTCCAAAGAGCTTGGAGTCTATCATTCTGCTTGCGCTGCTCAGCAATACTCTGTAGGAAAGATCTTAAGAATGCAAGATCTTCTTGGACTCTATGAATTTGATCCTTTAGGAAAGCAATCGAATCAGTTCCACAACTTGCTAGTTCCTTGATATTTTCTAGAAGGAAATCAATTGAGCCCAACTCATTGGTCCTAGGAAAACTAACTGATGGATAGAATTGTGAAACTTTTGCCTTAATAATCTCAAGGTTTTCCAGCATATGGAAAAGAGCAGAATTTGTTTTTCTGGCCAAGCCTTCTGTCATTTCACTGGGAGAAAGGGACCAACTCACAATTCCTACGTCACAGACCACAAACCTAATAAGATCTTTCATTTTTTCATGTAGCCTATTGAACTTCTCTTGATGCTCCCTGAGGAGGTATATCAGGAACGTTACCCCATGACAAAGTTTTTGCATTTGGTCTTTCACAGAAATGATGAAACCACTGGTATGACAATGTAGTAGATCCCAAAGATCACCTAAGAGTGAATCCAGAATGTCTGCAGCCAGAATTTGCCAATTCTTCCCCAGGGTGAGAGGAATGTCTGAAGACGATCTCGATAACTTCAAAGCTGTAAAGACATGAATAAAAGTTTCCCGGACTTGGGGATCAACAGGTTTAACCTTCTGTTGCAATTGACAAATTTCGTATTCATACTTTCGAGAATCAATTCGATCATGATAAACACGTCTATTGCACCAAAACATGTAAATCTGGAGTGCTTTCAGAAAAACCACAGATTGAATATGGATCAACGGCGTTACCAATTGCATGGGTTTAACGCCTTGCATGGTGACAAAGAGAATGAAATTTTCCAAGAACGGTAGGCTCTCTTTGAGGGTTTTAAATGTATGACGCGTATAATTGTTTTCATATAGGTTCCCCCAACAGATTCCGCATGCCACAGTATCTAACAGGGAATGAACTAGATCCATAAGTCGTGCTGCATCTGGAACTCCCACTAAACGGTGTTTGTAAAAGTACGAGAGAAGGGATACCATGTGACCATTCTGGAAGTGAAAAATATCATACAGGAATCTAGGGACCGCTTGTTTCAAGCCATCCTCGCCTGATGTAAGATAAGCAGATTGAAGATCCCGGGTGTTTCTACGAATCAATGCTTTAATCCTAAACGAGATATAACCTCCCAAAACTCCAAGGTTTGTCGCACACAGAAATAAAATTTTCATAAGTCTTACCCACACTTTCAGGGTACGAAGCTCAAAATCCAATGAAGGACTACGATCAGGAGGACCGGGGCGGTTGTTATGCAAATCAAGATACCATCTGGGGCACAACTGCTCCAGATACTCAAAATCCAATGGAGGACTAAGATCAGGAGGACTGGGGCAGTTGTTATGCAAATCAAGATCCCATCTGGGGCACAACCGCTCCAGATATCCTATAGCATCATCAATGCAAGCAGTAATACTAATATCACTACTACTAAAACAACTGGAGGACATCTCCAACTCTATCTCTTCTTCCTAATCAACGTTGTTGTTTCCACTAAGCAAGTAGTACTAGTAGTAGATCTTGATCTTGATCTAGATCTAAGATCTTGACTTTACTTTCTCATCCAACAATGCGTACGTTTCACAATGTACAATATAAACAAACTTGCAAAGAGCAGAAGTGTAGCACTACAGACCTGTGGGGGGGGGGGGGGTTGAGTGATCTCTGCTCTCTGGGGTCTGCCGTTGATATCTGACAGTTGCTGCTGCTGACTTGGGCGAGAAAAAAGAATGGGGTACTTCGGTGATTGGAGAGGAAAGAAGCGTTTGGATCGGTGCTTAACGGCGGAGAAAATAAGTTAAGCTTTCTTCGTTTCTTCCCCAATTCAGCCACGGTAAATTGAAGTCAACTCACACGCAATATTGTTTTTTTATTTGCCCAGTTCAGTTCAGACACGGAAAATTGAGATCAACCACAATACATTTCCCGCACGTCAGGCTGTAAGCCTTTAACAACCTACCTCTATTGTATCTTTTTTGGGGTTAAGGTAATTCATTGGTCGACTCTCTCTCTCTCTCTCTCTCTCTCTCTCTCTCTCTCTCGCTCTCTCTCCCTTCTTAAGTTTAAAGTTGTCTACTGAACCAATTTTCATGTAAATTTACTTATTAAATTTCTTAAAGTGTATTGTTTTACCACTTTCATTAATTAATTCCTTTATTTAATTTTTCACTATTTACTCAAAAATTATGCAAGGTTAAAAAATAAGAGGAGTATTTCGGCCTTTTTGTTTTCAGTATAAAGAATCTATCTACCCCTGTCCTCTGTGCCCTTCTTGTTTTTTATGTTACAAATTTTTTATAAAAAATATTGAATATATAATCAGAACAAAATAACAAAAATTTCTTGTTGATAACAAGATAAGGGAGTTAATTGATTAAATTATCAAAATATTACACTTTTAGAATTTTGATGAGTAAATTGACAAGAAAATTAGTTTGACAGACTCATAAATTTTTGGTAGCCACTGGAGCCCTTTACCCATTATTTTATTACATAATTAGAAAAAAATTCTCAACATAAAATTAGTGTTAGAAAGTATTAACGTTAACATTAATTTTATATTAATGTTAGAAATATATTTGCACAAAAAATTGTGCAAAAAAATTCTTCATCTATGAATTAATTGTGTACTTGAGTTTATTCCGTACAAGTATTTGTTTTAATGCAATCATACTTAGCATCACAACATTGCACATAGCTTTTATTTCTTTTTGTTTTGCTATAAGTTAGTAATTTGCCTTGCTTATGTTATGTAGTAATCATACCTAGTTAGTGTTGATCAATATTGTACTGTTATAATATTTCTGACAAATAAAACAAGACAAAGAATAATTAATAGTGTAGCCCAATTATCTTGGTATTTCCAAATAGTTTGTTAAAATTTTTTTTCACTATCTAGCCTACCACTTTATTTTGAAAATGGTGAAACTAAATTTTTTTGTAATTATTTCTTCCAATATATTTAATACCGCAATAATTTCGAATGTGCACAAGAGTATCAAAACAGGCTGAGTTTTGTTGGGAATTATCTTCATATATCTTCTTAAGGTTTTCATTTTCTTAAATGCTGTTTTGAATCTATTACACTTTTGTTTTGTATGAAGATAATGTATTAGTTATGGTAACTAGCCAAAAAGAAAAAAAAAATAAAAGAAGATATGTGACAGCCCTACCTTACCCAGAGGCGCACCAAAGGGCTTAGCGGACTGTCTGCCTGCTTGACTCTCACAAGGACTCGAATCACGCACTCACTCAAATCATTCAAACGTATGTATAATCCATAAATACTTTAATATAAATCAACTTAGCAGTACAAGCATCTCTAAAAGGTATTACATCCCAAAATATATTTTACAAGAATAGCCTAAACAACTTGACTAATAAAATATAAATAAACATCTAACATGTCAAAATCTGCTTCTCCAGCTTTAATAGTACGAAAAGTCTGGGTAAAGAAAACAAATGAAAGGAATTAGCTATGATAGCCCAGTGAGTGCTCCAGTCAAGCAGCATACCAATAAACAAATAACATTTGATAATGATAATAATCAACAAATTCAATAAACAATAAATAAGCAATGTGAAGTGTCATATAATCAATGGCGGATATAGGCTCACTACGGGAGCAAGCTCAATCGCAGGAGTATTAATCATGGAACAATATAACATTGGTATCGGGACCGAGTTCACAGCTCAGGTCCAAGATACTTATAAAATTCAATGCTGAGTTACCCTTTTTGAGGAATAAAACTCATATAGGAAAGAATATCACTCGCCTATAACCCCATCACCTTATATCACCTTAAACACACCAGGTTGACTAACCGTGAAGTAATGGTGAAGTTAGCCACGGAAGTCCAAATTCATTCATAGAGTTCAATTACGAGTTAGCCTCTTCAAGGACTTTACTCAGATATGAACATTAACACTCGCCGAATATGCCCAGCACCTTATATCTCTCCCGTATACACCGAGTTTGACTAACCGTGGACTAACGGTGAAATTAACCACAGAAGTCGCATGCACAAACAATCACATTAGAGCACTGTAGCATATAACATTTAGTGGAAGATGTGCGATAAAGTACAAACCTTTCCTCAAATAGCACATGTCATTGAATAACATTTACAAGTATAATATATCATTTCACGCAACATGCACACATAGTAGCACTCACCTGGAATGCCTAGGAAAATATTTCGTAAAAAGGTCGAGATTCACTTTCAGATCCTGTAATTCAAAAGAAATAATCTAATGAAAACCCGATTAAAACCCTAAGTAAATTAGCAAGAAAGTTTAAGAAATAACCCAATTATTTCTAAGGTTTAGGTTTTAGGGTTTTAGGGTTTTAAGGTTTAGGGTTTTGAACCTAGGGTTTAGGGTTTTAAATTTAGGGTTTTGGTTTTAGGGTTTTCTTGTTCTAGGAAAAATTTAATTCATTACTAGATTATTTTCTAAAATTTCTGCACACCAAATTCCCTAAATTTAGCATATTCTAGATTTAAAATCTGTTGGGTGTTAAACCAGCAAAATAAATAAATTCCTATTCCAAGAAAAATATACTCAAGTATAGTAGTGAGTAGGGTCGTATCCACAGAGACTGATCGATTTATTTATTTCAAATCACAACAACGGGGGTTTTGGAGAATAATTAAATTAAAGAAATTTAAACCTAAGAAACTCAAAGGAAAAAACACAAAATTAAGTCAAACAAAATCAAATAAAACCTAGACTCTAGTCAAAGGAATAATTTCCACTCTAGTTCAATTTAACTGATCCTCGATGCAATAATAAATTTCTACGTTCATGAATAGATTGGTTATGGTTGTTGAGAAGTTCTAACAACTTGCTCTTCCTTATTGTGTTGGTAATCAAGGAATGACCGTTAATTACTTCCCTAATCAAATAATAACCCTAGGTATGACCTTAGGATTCAATTATTCAACAGCTTTGAATCTAGAAAAGCTACCAATTCTAACCAGCAAATACCTACTAGGCTTTGTTCAAATTAGATTATTTATTCCCGTGATATAATCCAAAAGTTTCTATTACTATTGAATTAATCACTCGCCACTAATACTAAAACTATCAAACAATTACGGATTTGATGTTTAAATGGCTTTAGATTATTTGACAATTAAATAGTGGCCAATTATTTAACTGCGCAAAAATAATCACACAAGAATGAACACAATCACCTTGGAATTAAACAGAGAATAAATAAATACCCAAAAACACAGAAAATAATAAAAACAATTAGATTTCACAGTAATAGTTGAACCAGAGCTTCAATTATCCTTCAACTAGATAAAAGAGTCTTCCAATACCAAAAGAAAAATAACAAGAATTTGTTCTAGAGAGAGAAGAGAGAAAAACTAAAAAAACTAAAACTAAAAGAAGACTCTAACTAAAAAGAATGTAGCGTTCCAGTCTCTTATGCAGATGTATTCGTTTCTTGTTTTTTCCTTTTACGTTTCTTTCCTTTCTCTTGTCTTTGTCTTTCTTTCAAATTCCACTTCCTTCCTTTTTATCTTCAATCTCACGAGTGAAAGATTCCTTTTTCCTTTTTAACTCTAATTCCACCAATAGAAGTTTTCTTTCCTTTGAAATTCATCACAATTAGGAAAGTGGGAATCTTCCATTGCAATTTTTACCAATTCACGTTCATAGTTTCTGCACCTCAACGCGAGTAGACCGTGGTCACGCTCTATCAGAATAAGTCTTCTGGAATTTTCTGCAATATTAAAGCCTTTTCTCCTTAATTTCCTACAAACCAAGCCAATCACCAAAGAGTGAATAAATGAAAAGATTAAACATCATCTTTGACTAAAATGGGGAGGAATTAAATACAAAATATATGCAAGTTTATCTCTCTAACAAAATCTCACTTGTCATTTTTCTTCTTTTAATTCTACCGAAATTTCGACAGCATCTTCCCTTAAAATCGGACTAACCCAAAGTTTTTCCTGTAAGAAATCAACCAACCAATCCAATTTCCAACAAGTTCTATAGCTTCCATATCCCAATCAAACCCAAATTCACTCAAAATTCCACTCATATTCAAGTTTTCAACTCCAAGTTTCTTCAACCATTTAACACATAATACATGAAATTTCAAGGTTTAAATGCTATCTACTAGTCTATCTAACCAAGAGAACACTTTAATTAACAAGTAAAACTTCATATCAAAACTTAAATCTTCAAGTTTAATAACAAGTATCTAGTATTAAATTTGCGCAAAAGACTACTTAAAACTTGGAAATAATAGCATAAGTTCATAGTAGATACCTCAATCAAGCTTAGATCTTTGCTTAGGAAGAAGAAGAGCTCACTTTCTATGGTGGAAATGTCCAAGAATTGGAGAGAAAGTTTCAAGAAAATGAAAACAAAAGAGAGGAGAAAGAGAGAGTATGGAGGGCCGGCCACTTGAAGCAAAAAAAGAAAAGAAATAGGCCAAGAAAATAGAAAAGAATTAAAGAGAAAAGTGGGAAAAAGAGTGACCAATTATAACAAGATAAGAGTCATCCTAAGGTTTATGCTTTTAATGTAATAGTTACTAACTTGGTTAAATATGATTAGTGTAAGTTTTAATCACTTATCTCCTAGTAATTTGCAAGCTTTATGGCACAATTTTTAAGACATAAAAAGAAAAGAAAGAAAGAGAAAGAGAGAGAGAGAGAGAGAGCCGGCCATAGGAAGAGAAAAAGCAAGAGAATAAGTAAAATCTTTGGGTAAATATTGAACTTAAACTCAATTAGTCAAAGATTTAGAAAATGGTAGAATTAGTTAGTCAAAATTAAACACTATTATAAACTAATGGTCCAATGAAATTAATCCAAATTTGGTACTTAGGTGTCCAACTTAATAATGAAAGAATCTTATTTACTTAACCTAATTAACTTAAAAAATCTTCCAACTAATAAATCAAGGATTAACACTAAACTCCAAATAAAAGAATTTCTCTTTTAAGTGCATTTTTCAGTTTTCCCTTTTCTTTTTCTTTTCTCTATTTTCTTTTTCTACTAATGGACATATATGCGTTAAATAGTTTTTGTATAAATTTCTAGGGTGTTACAAGATAAGAAAAGATTAGCTTTTGTCAAAAAAATATAAACCAAACACTTTTTTTTAAGCAAAATCAAAATAGATATACAAAGACTTGAATTAATGTGGCAAAACAAAACTCAGATGAAGGCAACAACGTGCAACATTGGGAAGCACTAAGTTAAAAACAAAGTTATATACATAAACAAATGTTAGAGGTGATTATTATGAATTCAAGATTATTAGATATCATGAATACAAGATCTCTAACAATGAAGTTCATGAAATTTTCTTTTTTGAAAGTCCAAATTATATTGTAGCAATTTATCCATATAAACAATTTTTTCAATTCTTAGTTTTCATTGAAGGAAATTTGGTCAAAAATTACAAAATGTATGTTAAAAGAATTTCTAGATTCACATACTTATCCTTGAGAACACATAATATTGGCTTAAAAATTTTCAACTATGAGATTTGTATTACGCCAATATATGCTAGTTGGGCGTCTAGAATGTTCTATGAATCAGGGGCATGACTAGTCTTGACAAATGGTACAACTAATTGTTATACCCTTTTGTTTAAAAAGTACAACTAACCACTCTACACTGGGTTAGACGTAATCCATAAGATAAAAATCATGTCCTATGTGTTGGTTCTAGACTACAAAATAATCAAACTAGTCAAAATTTACCTTTTAAATTTATGATTAGTTTCAAATATAAACCAGAAATATCTTACTTCAACATCATATTAAAAATATAAAAATTTTAGTACCATACAAGTATTTTCGAACTTATCTATGATTATGAACTTGGTGTCTATTAAGAAATATAGTTGAGACACAGAATTCGCTCTCTTTAAAATGATTTCGCCTCTAGAATACGATAATGTGACTGAAGGTTGTTGCTTCCCTTAGATTTGCACAACCAAGAATCCCTTAGATTTGCACAACCAAGAAAAGTAGGAGATTTTTCACACATTTTACTCTTGCCCAAAATTGTAATTATAAAAATTAGAGGAATAAATTTTATTGGGAGGATAATCTTTTCAATTCTTCAAGACCTTATATTTATATGCTAAAAAATATAGGAGTTATATTAATGTAATTAAATAGAATTATTAGAGTATTAAGTGTAATAAATATAGAATTAAAGGTAACCATTATTCAATTTTATAGTTACAATAGCCATTATTCAATTTTATAGTTACAATAAAATTTGATCACAATTTTTATATCATAGACAAATTGATATAAATATGGTCATTACAATTCTTAAATTCTCTTCTATTGTGTAGACTGTTATAAAAATTATGAAAATTCTACGTTGTAGTCAAAATTGTATGCCCCAATCGTTAAGTAACTTATGATGCGTATGTGGTTTTTATTCAAATAGTCCAACACTATGCTATATGTTTACATACATGATAAACAAAATTTTTGTCAGTTATTAATTCCAAATAGTCCTAACTCTTAAAAGAAACAGACAAATAGCTACTAAGAAGAATTGTTCTGTCAATGGTGTCAAAAACTCTAAAAAGAAATAGCATGTATTCCTTATCAAAGGTTTAGGTTCAAACCCTGCTTTGGTATCTAAGAAATAAGAGGAACGATTTACTTTATGAAGTATACTGGGAGTCGTATCTTAAATTGTGCCATAATCTTGAGAGGCTCACCTGAATTGTGTGAGTCAAATATCTTGGAATGAATACCGCAATGATGATTGATTTCAAAATAAAAAAAAAAACTATGCAAATTTTTTCCTTTCGCCAAACAACCCATTAACAAAATGAATCCAAGTAAAGCCTGAGAAAAGCCATTGACCAGCACACTCGAAAGGTAACATCCGCTTAGTTAAGCCCAATGGGCTCATAAATAGATGTTGCAAATGTGAAACATGAACTTCATTTCGCCCCGGGGGTGGGGGGAGGGTCCGAGGCCTAACAATTTGAGGCCCTTTTCATTTCCCGCAAGTCGAGCACGGTGTAACTCGCTAGAATCATGGTGTAACTATCTAATATGATGGTGTAACTTTGTGAAATCGTAGTATAACTATTTTTCACACGACATTATCTTGGAGGCCTATTTTTGAATAGTATGGCTCAATCTCGTTCATCAATATTTGGGCTTCAAATCTGGGTTGTGAATTGGTGGAAAATGACACTCGTGAGGCCCCATTTTCAAATTTTAGAGAAAGCATTCTAAACTTTATTATTGATATTAAAAGCTCAAACATATAAGTGCCTTTTCCCCAAAGGATTTGACCTACCACTTTAATTTGGGGTTATTTATTCAAATATTATTTCTTAAACAAATTAAAAAATACAAATGTTTAATTAGTATTCTAAAAATAACGAAATCAAAGTTGTAGAACTCGACTTTATTTAAAAACCCAAATTCATTAAAAATTATCGTTTGTAGATTTTACGATTACTTTGAACGATGTTATCTAACTGAAGTCAAGTTTTGGAAAAAATTGATTTCAGGCAAAGTATGAAACATTAAAAAAAAAAAAAAAAAAAAAACAAAGGAAGAAGAAGAGAAAGTACAGTGACACTCCCCAGAATTTAAATGATTATTCCCAAATCTCTCGAATCTCTAAAATCTATCTACTGTTGTTTTTGCATCTCTCCAATCTCTCAGACCTCTCTAATTAACCCCTTGTATCTAATCATCCGTGTCCTCCACAGCTGATGCTTTTGAACACTATCCATTGCTGTTGCCTATGCATCTTCTCTCCGTTTGCTGTGCTGCTTTCACGTGTATACCAAAGTTGACTTCTCAGTATCGGTTTCAAATAATATTTCTTATCTTTTTTATTTGAAAATTTCAACTTAATTCGTTTTTGGAAAATCGATTCAGAGTTCTAAAGTCATCTATGATATTTGAATCAAAATGTCAATGACTTTTTAAAAGTTGATTAACAAGATCAATATTTGAATAAATAAACCCTTGAATTTGTAGTAGGTAAAAGTTTTTTTCTAGGTGGGGTCTAATGAAGACAAATCGTTATAGAATTACTTATTAAATCTGCATTTGTTTTGAGGAATAATAGCACAAATGTAATAAAATTTGTGCACAAAATGTCCCGCAAATGAACAAGAGAGGCAATTTAATAGACCAAAGAGCACACTAACTCAAAAATTCTCTACTAAATTAAGGTAAACACACCCCCTTCCCCCCTGGAATACGTTATTCGACGTGATGTGAAAATCACAAGAAAGATTAAAAAGCAAAGCAAAGGAAACAACTAGTGAACCTCAAAGGAAAGAATAAACACTGTAAGATTAGCCATTAGATTATCACAAAGTAAACAAAATCAGCTTAATTCCTTCATTTTTTTTTTTGTTTATATAAGCTATTCAATTTATTTTGAATGGTTACACATACGGAACAAGAAAATACATAGCCCTAGCATAAAAAAATAATGTGGAAAAAGATTTGAGGTTGAAAAAAAAATTAGTGAATTAAAAAATACCAATTACTCTTTCCATTGTCAAGAATTTGTCATTTCAACGTTGTTAGGGTTTTATGCAAGATGAAAAGAGTGATGTAAAAGATTTTTTTTTTTTTTTTTGATATAGACAATGGATCAACAGTAAGTTATATTGTAAAAATATATCTCAATCTTTTACTAGCATGAATATTAAGAGAAAAATAAATGTAGCATGTTTCCTATATGTCATCTTATTTTTGTAAGTAATCTACTAACAATGCAATAAATTATAAGAAAACCATCCTAGCACTCACTAAAAAAAAAAAAAAAAAGTCGGGTAAATAAACAAAGGGATTGGATGCTAATCTTTATTTGCAGAAGAGATACTGTGTAGAACTTTCTGGATAAACTAACATATTTTTTTTAGCCCTATTGCTCAAAATCCCAAAAGGAGATTTACATTTTTCCAACATATGCAAACACTAGTTGGCATTTGAATGTTTTCTGAACTAAGGAACATGCGGCCCAAAAAAAAAAAGAATCGTTTAGGTAAATGAAACTGGTAAACCAACCTATTTTCCAGCAACCTACACTAAATTCAGCATTCAGGCACCAAAATAAAAATAAGTAAATAAAGGAGGAGAAAATTGCTTATGGTGCTAGGTACAATAGCAATTTCTACTTTAATATTAAGCTATGTTTCCTGAGAACAGAAACTTAGCCTGTGTCATTTGACTAGAATGAATACAAAAATGCACATAAAAAATTTACGTTTGCATCATATCAATCTGCAGCACCATTAGAGAATGATACGAGAGCATCAGTGACGATTTCAGAAATTGGGATTATAGGATTATAAACATTAAATGGTGTCAAAAAAAAAGAAAAGACATGGACAACATTTAGAAAACAGATTATGAGAGATAAAGTAATTAATTAATGCATAACTGTTCTTGCTACTGCAATCACAAAGTTATAGCATCAAGTTCTAACTAAAGCATTGGGAACCTCCCAGAAATTGTTTTGAGAAAGATGAATAATTACATTGGCGAACTGCTCAACATATACAAGGAGTAATGTGCCAATACTACATCTAACCCAAAGAGTTGAATCATCAGCAACAATAAAAATTAATGGTTTCCTGCGCATAATGATCATTATACCCTCATTTCCCGTTTCCACCTGTTCTTCTTGAATTTGCTTTACTAAACTTATAGCAGAATTGTGACACATTTCCACCTCAATCGTTTTAAGGGCTGCAATTTCCGCTAAAAAAATGCAAAACATCCGAAAAGATTTTAGTGAAATAAATAGTGAAAGGGCTGATAAAGATAGTAAAACTATTGTTGATTTTTGAATTGCTATTATTATTATTATTATTATTATTTTTTGTGAAGCAATGTGAACATTTTGAACCCTTTATGCAGTTTGAGCCGTGGAAGCTGAAGACTGGACGGTTTGTCAGAAACAAGTGATTCTGAGGGTCGTTGGAGGACTTAAACTATGGTGAAAATTTTTATGCATCTGGTGGCATGCCCAACTTGCAATTTAGGTGTCGTTTATCTTCTTTTTTACGTGGTGGTTTTATTAATGAAGTTTTTTGCATGTACTCCATCCATTAGTGGTTGTTTTTTTATCTGTCCGGAAAAATGAGATGTGTCAAGAGCACGATGGATTGATAAGTTGGAAATGGCTGAGGTGGTGGAGAGGAAGGGACAAAAGGTAGACAACTACTGGAATAGTTTGTAATTGTAAAATTTACTGCTCTGTTGAAGAAATTTTGTAGAGGACTTCTGTTACATCTTTTTTTTTTTGGTTGTTGATATATTTGATGTTGTTGTGGAAGCACATTTCATCCTTGTTACAAACGGAACGGGTGAAGGAGATGGGACAATTTGATGAATCTTGTTATGTCTTTTTTTTTTAGGGTGGAATTAGGCATATTGTGTTATATCTATTGGTACTTGGTTTCAGTTAATCACTTTGAGGACCAGTATACTGGCATTATATCCTCTTCAATAAGCAAGTATTTGTCCCAAAGGCCGGATTGAAATTGTGCTTGCAAGATGTGAAACTTAATCAATGAATTTAAAGTTAGATAGACAAGACTGTGGATGTAAGTCAGATGACCAGTGGCTTTCCAATGGGAGAGGCCTTGGTAGCAGTTTCCATTCCTCATCATTATGTGTCGTCTTTATATGATGCACTGTTACGTGCTTGTTGAGTTGTTGCAGTTATGCAAAATTATATTATGTGAGATTTATACGAATTACATTTTGTTTTCTTAAAATTATGAAGGCTGCATTCGCACATTTTATTTTCTTGGGTCAAATCTACAGAACTGATGGAGGAGCAGCAGTATTGCATATTATAGACAGTTGTCCAGACTTGTGCGTGTCCATTTTTTTTTTTGGTCAAAGCTTGTGCGTGTCCATTGAAGAGTATGATTTTGCATAAAATGTTGACTGAAAGAAGAATTTGCACTTTCATATGCTGTTGACTTCGACTATAGATGGTTGTGTAGTGCGGAGTGTCAAGTCCAATTCACCTTTAAGTACCTATTAAAAGGGAAAAAAGGCAGGGGAAAAAAGGCAACTATGTTGATTTGAATTCCTTATTTTTTTAATGCATAGCAACCGAAAAAATGTTTTTTATGAGGTAAAAGTTTCCTCTTTCAAAAACATTGGAGTAAACTTCTATTTAAAATAATATTTGACTGTTGCATTTCGTTATTAAATCTCAAAATTTCCTTTTGTAGGTTTTTGGCTGAAACTGGGGCTCTGCATCTTTTGGATGATGATGATACACCCTTCATTTAAAGGACATCAGATTCTTTGAATTTAAAATAAATATTGTCGGGAACTAATAGAGAGTTTAGCAGTTAGAGCTTTTGTAACAGTGCAGTTTGATCAAAATAAATAAATATTGTCAAATTTTCAATTATCTTTTTTCAATTTTTGAGCCAAGAAAATTAAAATATGAAGCTAATTGAAACAGATCATCACCATTGCAGACCCTAGCAATATCTATGTGCCTAGCTAGCACAAGGATTCGGCGACAAAACTAAACCATAAAGTTTTGAACCATACACTCAACTGACAATCTAACAAATTGCTAGCACTGGTGTTCCAAAACAAGTCCAAAAATTGAACTGAGACCGAAAAGCAAAATCAGCATGAGCTATTGCTCCTTGTGTCTTCTCTTCCTTTTCAGCCTCAGTGGCCTTCTTCAACCTAGCACCAATATGGCGTTCATTCATCCTCTCCAATCGCAGCTTATCGTAAACCTTAAATGGCTTCATCTCTTCAGTCAGCTTAACAAATTCCATGGATGGTTTCTCGTGAATAATGGCTTCATCTCTTCAAATGGTTCATTAAAAAGAAAATGAAAAAATCAGTGAGCTATGTGTTCTGAATACAGAACCTTGTCTGTGCATACCTCAAAATTTTTGTTTGTGCCCCCACTGGCTCCACGGATCAAATCAATCCCCAGCACCATTGAAGAAGATTTCAAAAACTGGGATTATAAGATTATACATATTAACAAACATTAAATGGTAGAAAAAAAAAATGGACAATATTTAGAAAGAGATTATGAGAGAAAAAGTTAAATTCATTGATGCATGACTGTTCTTGCCATTGCAATTACAAAGTTATAGCATCAAGTTCTAACCAAAGCAACGAGAACCTTCTAGAAATTGTTTTGAGAATGATGAATAATTACATCACCGGACTGGTAAAACACATACAAGTAGTAATATACTAGTAATACATCTAATCTAAAGAGTGAAAACCCTGTCCGCATTGACTCCCCATTGCAAGTCTTTCAGGATCAACAGACATGAATGGTTCACCACTGTCAAATGATATGTGAGAAAACTTCAGCTCTCAGTGCCAAGAAAATGTGAAATCTAAATCATCAGTGTATAATGATCTTTAGATCCTCATTTCCCATTTCCATCTGTTCTTCTTGAATTTGCTTTACTAAACTCATAGCAGACTCGTGACACCATCCCACCTCAATCATTTTAATAGTTGTAATTTCCCCTAAACATGAAGGGACCTCTTCCAGGTTGCAACAACGATCCAAAACTAGTTTCTGAAGCGGGGGAAAATTGTCACAAGAGGCTGTCCACCTGACAATGTCCAAGCATTCCAATTTCAAGAATGTGAGATTAGGAAATTCCCCTTCTTTCATTTCCCATGCTTCCCCCAAAAAGGATAGACGAAGTAATTTGAGCACTTGAAGATTGGGCAGCTTTCCAATTGTTGAAATTTCACTCCATGGCTGCGAACAATAGGAGAGAGTCAATTTTTTTAAATTCAAGGGAAAAGCAAACTTATTTCCATAAAAGTGATCCACACGAAGTGATTCTAGCCTACTCAAATAGTCCAGCACAAGAATCCCTTTGCGATTGTAAGTTGATCCAATGCACGCGCACTTCAGTCTGCGGATGCTTGGTAACTTTCTCATTATCTTTTGAATGCTTTGCGAAGAGGGATCAATTGCAAGTTTACAGCTGTCTAAATCATATAAATCTGGGAAGAGTTCAAGATTGTCGGTAGGAAATCTAAAACCAGCAACTGATTCATACAAATAACGCCTCATTACACAAAGATGCCTCAGTTTCTTCATCTTCCAGATGGTATTGGGCAAATCAACAATTCTGCAACGGGTAAGGATAAGGATAAGAGTCTCTAACAATGACAGGTTGGATATTGAAGGAGGGATGGAAGAATAACATGCAATTGCCAAGTATCTCAAGTGAACAAGCACTACTAATTCCTCTGGAAAATTATTGTCAAAAAGAATATTCCCAAAATCCAACACCCTAAGAAGCTTAAATACTGAAGAAACAACAGACAGATGTTTGGCCCACCTCTCCTGATCAAAAAAGAGCAAACATCGTAAACGCGGAAAGAATAGCTTTGACTTAATAAGATCCTCCTTAGAGTAAATACACAATCGATGTAGGTTGTACGATCCACTAAAAGTAGAAATCTCATTATACCCATGAAGAATCTGTAGAAATCTTTCTTCTTTGGCTTTTGTCACACAAAACTCATGTAACAAATCATGAATTCGGCAAGCTTTCACACCACCTGTAGTTCCTTGATGGCTAACCGTAACCAAACTTCTACCAATCAGATCCATCAAGTACTCTTCTGCTACATCCTCTAACTTCTTTTCCTCAGTCTTTTGCACAAATCCTTCAGAGATCCATCGCAATATTAACCGTCGGACCGGAATGACTTGGTCTTTCGGAAATGCACCAAAATAAAGGAGGCATGGCTTCAAATAGTCTGGTAAATGACTGTAACTCAGCTCCAATGTCTTCATGCAATGTTCGGTCCCAATAATGGTGCTCAAACCGAGACTATTTGCAACATCTTCCCAGCAATCTTGCTCAGTAGTTGCAAGAATCCCAGCAACAATTGCAACTGTGAGAGGTAGCCCCTTACAATTTTTTGCTATTTGCATTCCAACAGCACTTAATGCTAGAGGGCAGCCTTCTTTGCCAAAGAGGTTATTCTGCAGCAATGCCCAACTCTCTTCATCAGTAAATGGACGAAGATAGTGAGGCTTGCTATCCACTTTAACTTGCAAAGACAAATTATGGAATCGACTGGTGAAGAGAATTCTACTTCCATTGACATCATCCGGGAACAATTCCTTCAACAAATTCCATGCGTCAATCTCCCACAAATCGTCCAAAACGATGAGATACCTGTTTCCTTTCAGACGCTTGTATAGCAATTCAGCCAAATTATCTTCACTCATATTAAGATATTTGTCAGGAGACTCAATACCATGCAGAATCTGAAGTAACAAACTGTGCTTGCTATGTACTTGAGATACAGTACACCATGCTTGAATATGAAAGTGGTGCATAATTGAAGGATTATGGTAGACTTTATTAGCCATTGTTGTCTTACCAAGTCCAGGCATACCCACAATTGAAACAATATCCAAGCCTTTTGATCCTCTTTCAAGTCTATCAATAATAGCATTTACCTCATCATCAAGATCCACCAAAAATTCATTCAATGCTGGTGTACTGACTTGTGATGGCATGCGAACAAATTCCTTGATAACTCTCTGGGCTTGACTATAATGCCTCATGTCAGGGATCTTACTGGCCTCAATCTTAAGACATTTGATTTCTTTTCTGATGGTATCCAAGGGCATAGAAGGACAATCAGGATTATCACCAGCCATTACAGAGTCAATGACAAACTCGGCCTTGTATGCCACCTCCATAACATGACTCCAAAGAGCTTGGAGTCTATCATTCTGCTTGCGCTGCTCAGCAATACTCTGCAGGAAAGATCTTAAGAATGCAAGATCTTCTTGGACTCTATGGATTTGATCCTTTAGGAAAGCAATCGAATCAGTTTCACAACTTGCTAGTTCCTTGATATTTTCTAGAAGGAAATCAATTGAGCCCAACTCATTGGTCCTAGGAAAACTAACTGATGGATAGAAGTGTGAAACTTTTGCCACAATAATCTCAAGGTTTTCCAGCATATGGAAAAGAGCAGTATTTGTTTTCCTGGCCAAGCCTTCTGTCAGTTCACTGGGAGAAAGGGACCAACTCACAATTCCTACGTCACAGACCACAAATCTAATAAGATCTTTCATTTTTTCATGTAGCCTATTGAACTTCTCTTGATGCTCCCTGAGGAGGTATATCAGGAACGTTACCCCAGCACAAAGTTTTTGCATTTGGTCTTTCACAGAAATGTTGAAACCACTGGTATGACAATGTAGTAGATCCCAAAGATCACCTAAGAGTGAATCCAAAATGTCTGCAGCCAGAATTTGCCAATTCTTCCCCAGGGTGAGAGGAATGTCTGAAGACGATCTCGATGACTTCAAAGCTGTAAAGGCATGAATAAAAGTTTCCTTGACATTAACATGCTCAACGTTCCATTCCAATTGACAAATTTCTGTTTGCAATTGACAAATTGTAGATGCATACCCTTGATAAGCAGTTTCATCATGACGATAAACATCTCTACTGCACCAAAACATGTAAATCTGGAGTGCTTTCAGAAAAGCCACAGATTGAAAATAAATCAACGGCTTTATCAATTGCACGGGTTCAACGCCTTGCATGGTGACAAAGAGAATGCAATTTTCCAAGAACAGTAGGCTCTCTTTGTCGGCTTCAAATTCATCACGCTTATAATAGCTTCCATGTACGTTCACCCAATGGATTCCGTATGCCACAGTGTCTAATAGGGAATGAACTAGATCCATAAGTCGTGCTGCATCTGGAACTCCCACTAAACGGTGTTTGTACAAGTACGAGAGAAGGGATCGCATCATGCGATCATTCTGGAAGTGAAAAATATCAGATAGGAATCTAGGGACCGCTTGTTTCAAGCCATCCTCGCCTGATGTAACATAAGCAGATTGAAGATCCCGGGTGTTTCTACGAATCAATGCTTCAATCCTAAACGAGATATCACCTCCCAAACCTCCACAGTTTGTCGCACACAGAAATAAAGTTTTCATCCTAAACGAGATATCATCTCCCAAACCTCCACAGTTTGTCGCACACAGAAAAAAAGTTTTCATAAGTCTTACCCACACTTTCAGGGTACAAAGATCAAAATCAAATGGACGAAGATCAAAATTCAATAAAGGACTGAGATCAAAATCCACTGAAGGACTACTGGAGGACATCTCCAACTCTATCTCTTCTTCCTAATCGACGTTGTTGTTTCCAATAAGCAAAGTAGTACTAGCAGTAGATCTTGATCTTGATCTTGATCTTGATCTAGATCTAAGATCTTTACTTTACTTTCTCTTCCAAAATACGTACGTTTCACAATATACCATATAAATAAACTTGCAAAGAGCAGAAGTGTAGCACTACAGACCTGTGGGGGGGGGGGGGGGGTTGAGTGATCTCTGCTCTCTGGGGTCTGCCGTTGATATCTGACAGTTGCTGCTGCTGACTTGGGCGAGAAAAAAGAATGGGGTACTTCGGTGATTGGAGAGGAAAGAAGCGTTTGGATCGGTGCTTAACGGCGGAGAAAATAAGTTAAGCTTTCTTCGTTTCTTCCCCAATTCAGCCACGGTAAATTGAAGTCAACACACCCGAAAACTTGTTTTTCTATTTGCCCAGTTCAGTTCAGACACGGAAAATTGAGATCAACCACGGTACATTTCCCGCGCATTAGGCCGTAAGCCGTTAACAGCCTATCTCTTTTGTATCCTTTTCGTAATTCATTAGTCGACTCTTTTTTTTTTTTCCCCCTTCCTTCTTGTTAAGTCTAAAGTTGTCTACTGAACTAATTTTCATGTAAATTTACTTATTAAATTTCTTAAAGTGTATTGTTTTACCATTTTCATTAACTAATTTCTTAATTTAATTTTTCATGTAAATTTACTTATTAAATTTATTAAAGTGTATTGTTTTACCATTTTCATTAATTAATTCCTTAATTTAATTTTTCAGTATTTACTTACAAATTTTGCAAGCTTAAAAAACAAGAGGAGTATTTCGGCCTCATTTTTTTTAGTATAAAGAATTCATCTACCCCCTCCCTCTCTGCGCCCTTCTCGTTTCTTATGTTACAAAATCTTTATAAAAAATATTGAATATAGAATCAGAACAAAATAACAAAATTTTCTTGTTGATAACAAGATAATGGAATTAATTGAAATATTACACTTTTAGATGAGTAAATTGACACGAAAATTAGTTTGATAGGATTATAAACATTAACAAACATTAAATGGTAGACAAAAATGTACAATATTTAGAAAGACACTATGAGAGAAAAAGTTAAATTCATTGACGCATGACTATTCTTGCCATTGCAATTACAAAGTTACAGCATCAAGTTCTAATCACAGCATCGAGAACCTTCTAGAAATTGTTTTGAGAATGATGAATAATTACATCACCGAACTGTTAAACACATACAAGTAGTAATATACTAGTAAGACATCTGATCTAAAGAGTGAAATCCCAGTCTGCATTGACTCCCCATTGCAGGTCTTCCAGCATCAACAGACATGAATGGTTCACCACTGTCAAATGATATGAGAGGATACCTTCTGCTCTCAGTGCCAAGAAAATGTGTAATCTAAATCATCAGTTTATAATGATCTTTAGATCTTCATTTCCCATTTCCATCTGTTCTTCTTGAATTTGCTTTACTGAACTTATAGCAGACTTTTGACACCTTCCCACCTCAATCATTTTAATAGTTGCAATATCCCCTATACAAGAAGGGACCTCTTCCAGATTCCAACAATCATGCAAAACTAATTTCTGAAGAGGGGGAAAATTGTCGCAAGAGGCTGTCCACCTGACAATGTCCAAGCCTTGCAATTCCAAGAACGTAAGATTAGGAAATTCTCCTTCTTTCATTTCCCATGTTTCCCCCATAAAGGATTCCCCAAGTAATTTGAGCACTTCAAGATTTGGCAGCTTTCCAATTGCTGAAATTTCACTCCATGGCTGTGAACAATAGGAGAGAGTCAATTTTTTTAAATTCAAAGGAAAAGCACACTGAGCTCCATAAAATCCATTCATACGAAGTGATTCTAGCATACTCAAAGAGTCCAGCACAACAATCCCTTTGCGATTGTAAGCTGACAAATCTGATTTAATGCACACACACTTCAGTCTACGGATGCTTGGTAACTTCCTCATTATCTTTTGAATACTTTGCAAAGAGGGATCAATTGCCAGGATAAGGGAGTCTAAATCACATAAATCTGGGAAGACTTAAAGATTGTCAGTGGGAAATCTAAAACCATGTACATGTCCATACCGATGATTGCGTATTATACAAAGATGCCTCAGTTTCTTCATCTTCCAGATGGTATTGGGCAAATCAACATGAATTTCGCAATAGGTAAGGATAAGAGTCTCTAACATTGACAGGTTGGATATTGAAGATGGGATGGATTCACATGCAATTGCCAAGTATCTCAAGTGAACAAGTGACACTAATTCCTTTGGAAAATTTTCTTTAAAACGAACACTCCCAAAATCCAACACCCTAAGAAGCTTAAATATTTTAAAAACGAAAAATAAATGCTTCCCGATCGAGAACCAATACTGATCACAAAAATAAGGAGAAATCATACCACACGCCCTGTTAAAGAACCAACTCTCCTCATCAAAAATGAGCAAACACCGTAAATGCGGAAAGAATAGCCTTGACTTAATAAAATCCCTATCCACATAGTAAATACACAATCGATGTGGGTTGTATGGTCTACTAAAAGCAGAAATCTCATTATACCAATGAAAATTCTGTAGAAATCTTTCTTCTTTGGCTTTTGCCACACAAAACTCATGTAACAAATCATGAATTCGGCAAGCTTTCACCCCACCTGTAGTTCTTTGATGGGTAACCATAACCAAACTTCTACCAATCAGATCCATCAAGTACTCATCCGCTACATCCTCTAATTTCTTTACCTCAGTCTTTTGCACAAATCCTTCTGAGATCCATAGCAATATTAACCTCCGGACAGGAATCTCTTCGTCTTCCGGAAATGCACCAAAATAAAGAAGGCAGGGCTTCAAATAGTTGGGTAAATGACTGTAACTCAGCTCCAATGTCTTCATGCAGTGTTCGGCCCCAACAATGGTGCTCAAATTGAGACTATTTGCAACATCTTCCCAGCAATCTTGCTCAATGGTTACAAGAATCCCAGCAACAATTGCAACTGTGAGAGGTAGCCCATTACAATTTTTTGCTATTTGCATTCCAACAGCGCTTAATGCAAGGGGGCAGCCTTCTGTGCCAAAGAGCATATTCTGCAGCAATGTCCAACTCTCTTCATTAGTAAATGATCGAAGAAAGTGAGGCTTGCTATCAAGTTTAATTTGCAAAGACAAATTATGGAACCGACTGGTGAAGAGAATTCTACTTCCATTGGCATCGTCCGGGAATGATTCCTTCAACGAATTCCATGCATCAATGTGCCACACATCGTCTAAAACAATGAGATACCTGTTTCCTTTCAAACGCTTGTATAGCAATTCAGCCAAATCATCTTCACTCATATTAAGACATTTGTCAGGAGACTCAATACCATGCAGAATCTGAAGTAACAAACTGTGCTTGCTATGTACTTGAGATAGAGTACACCATGCACGAATATGAAAGTGGCGCATAATTAAAGGATTATGGTAAACTTTATTAGCCATTGTTGTTTTACCAAGTCCAGGCATTCCCACAATTGAGACAATATCCAAGTACTTTGACCCTCTTTCAAGTCTACTGGTAATAGCATCTACCTCATCATCAAGATCCACCAGAAATTCATTCAATGCTGGTGCACTGACTTGTGACGGCATGCGAACAAATCCCTCGGTAACTCTCTGGGGTCGACTATAATGCCTCATGCGGTCATGGATCTCATGGGCCTCAATCTTAAGAATCTCGATTTCTTCTGTGATGGTATCCAATGGCATAGAAGAACAATCAGGTTTTTCACCAGCAATTACAGAGTCAATGACAAACTCAGCCTTGTATGCCACCTCCATAACACGAATCCAAAGAGCTTGGAGTCTATCATTCTGGTTGTGCTGCTCCGCAATACTCTGTAGGAAAGATCTTAAGAATACAAGATCTTCGTGGACTCTGTGCATTTGATCCTTTAGAAAAGCAATCGAATCAGTTTTACAACTTGATAGTTCCTTGACATTTTTTAGAAGGAAATCAATTGAGCCCAACTCATTGGTCCGAGGAAAACTAACTGCTGGACAGAATTGTGAAAATTCTGCCAAAATAAGCTCCAGGTTTTCCAGCAAATGGAAAAGCGCATTATTTGTTTCGTTGGCTAAGCCTTCTGTCATTTCATTGGAAGAAAGAGAGCAAATCACAATTCCTGCGTCACAGACCACAATTATAACAAGATCTTTCATGTTTTCATGTAGCCTATTGAACTTCTCTTGATGCTTCCTGAGGAGGTATATCAGGAATGTTACCCCATCACAAAGTTTTTGCATTTGGTCTTTCACAGAAATGACGAAACCGGTGGAATGACAATGTAGGAGATCCCAAAGATCACCTAAGAGTGAATTGAGAATGTCCGCAGCTAGTATTTGCCAATAATTCCCCAGGGTGAGAGGAATCTCTGATGACGATATTGGTAACTTCAAAGCTGTAAAGACATGAATGAAAGTTTGCCGGACTTGGGGATCAAAAACAGGCTTAAAATTCGCTTGCAATTCAGAAATTTCACGCAAGTACACTTGATAACCAGCTGAATTGTCATCTCCGCGGACCAAGTCCATTAGAGAACCAATTCCAAGATGATCTCTGGCACGCCAAAACTTGTAAACCAGGCGTGCTGCTTTGACAGACACAGATTCAAAAGAAATCAACAGCTCTATCAATTGCAAGTGTTCAATGCCTTGCATGGTGACAAAGAGAAAGAAATTTTTCAAGAACAGTAGCTTTTCTTCAAGGGTTTCATGTATATCATGCTCATTGTTTCCCAATGGCCGCAGCGCACAACGTGCACATTCTAGAAAATCTAATAGGGAATCAACGAGATCCATAAGTCGTGCTTCATCTGGATCTCCCACTAAGTAGTGTTCATCCAAGATATCGAGGCCCAATCCCATCCCCGGATCCATCTGGAAATCCCTAAGGTCATCCAGGAATCTAATGACCGCTTGCTCCGCGCCATCATCACCTGATGCAATATAAGCAAATTGAAGATCCTGGGTGTTTCTGGAAACCAACTCTTCAATCCTAAACGAGATATTACATCCCAAACTTCCACAGTTTCTCGCACACAGAAATAAAGTTTTCATAAGTCTTACCCACGCTTTCAGGTGAGGAAGACCAAAATCCGATCTAGCACGGCGGCTGCTCTTTTCCAACCACTCCACATATTTTACAGTAATATCAAAGCAAGCAGTACTACTGCTACTGGAGGACATCTCTATCTCTTCTCCTCACTAACGTACGTTAATTTTTTCGATAAGCCAGTAGTAGTAGTAGTAGATCTAGATCTAGATTTTAACTTCATTTTTCTCATCCAACAATACGTTTCACATGTGCCATATATAATATTGTAAAGAGGAGAATTGTAACGCCACAGACCTGTGGGGGGTCGAGTGATCTCAGCTCTCTGGGGTCTGCTCTGCGTTGAAGTTCTGAGAGTTGCTGTTGCTGACTGGGGAGAAAAGAGGAATGGATACTTCAGTGACAGCGAACGAAAGCAGCGTTTGGGTTGGTCCTTTCGGCAACGAAAATTTATTTTTCTATTGCAAGCAGAGGAGGCTGTTGCCTATCGAATTTGCATCTTTTTGGGCGTATTTAAAGTTGTCTGTCGAAGTAATTTTCATGTCAATTTACTTATTAAATTTGTAAAAGAGTATTGTTCTAACATTTTCATGTTCTAATAAATATAATACTTATTAAATTTTCATGTTCCAATAAATATAATACTAAATGTTATCATTAATCAATGTTTCAGTCCCAAAAATATTTGATCACAAACATTATATCACGGACACATTCATATGAATACGTTCATTACAATTGTTATAAATTTTATAAATATTTCCAATATTAGACAAAATTTTAACCTATAATCAATAATTAATTTTGAAATATTTGTGGTTTTTTAATTTTTTTGAGGAAAAATATTTGTGGTTTTAATTTAGATACTCCAACACTATGTTGTGATTTGACCTTTAATGTCTAATAAACAAAATTTTTGTCAGTCATTAATCCCAGACCGTCAAACTTGGATCCTAATTCTTAAAAAAAAAAAAAAAAAGACGAATAGTTCTTAAGCATAATTGTCTTATCAATTGTGTTAAGAACTCCAAAATGAGATAAGCATGTATCATATTCTGAAACCCTACACAAATATTTTCTTTTCACCAACAACCGATTAAAGTAATGCCAAAGTATTTGACCCACCACTTGAATATGGGGTTATTTATTCAAATATCATTTTTTAAAACAGATTAAAGAAATATTGATGTTTTAAATAGCATTCCAGAAATAATGAAATCGAAGTTGTAAAACTTGACTTTACTGAAAAAAAACCCAAAATTCAATAAAAATATTGATGTTTAGTTTTCCAGCAACATCAGGGGCAAAACTATAAACTTACTCATTTTTTATTTTCAGAAAAATGAACAAAGATAATCACCAGAACAAATCGAAATACACTTTTGACATGTTAAGAACTGATGTGATTGATTTTAAATATGAGGGACTAAAAAAAAATTTTGTAATAATGTCAGGACTAATTTGGCGAAATTCCCTTCAAGAAAATGCCTAAAAGTGTTACATATTTTTTGAGTTTTTTTTTTTTTAATCATAAACACCATAGATAGCTATGCCCACACGTATATAGGTGCTATTCTGGCATTTAGTACGGCCAATGCGGACTTAAATTATAAACTACAGGGCACAAGTGCAAACCAAATTGCTGGTCAATTTGTCTGTTACCGAAATTCAATCACTCCAAATTGAGAACTCCGCATTGTTCTATCAGTAACAAGACCCCCAGGCCTTTTTGAAGAGAATAGCTGTTCTTCGTAATGAATTGGGAATTTTTCATACAAAATTTAAAGTGGAGAAGCCAAGGATGACTGCACGGCCTTCTTTGTGGTAGGAACTGTCTCAGTGTAAGAATATTGGATTCTTGGAATTGTAAATAAATGTTGTCAAATTTTCAAATGGTTTATTTGTATAAAAAGAAAAAGCAGAAAAAACCATTGAGCTATGTGTTCTGAGAATAGAAATTCAGTCTGTGTTCTCTGACTAGAATGAATAGCAAAAATGTTCCTCAAAATTTATCTTTCCGCCCCCATTGGTTCTAAGGATCATCTCAATTTGCAGCACCAGTGAAGAAGGTTTCAGAGAATAGGATTATAAGATTATAAACATAAATAAATATTAAATGATAAGAAAAACATGGTCAAAATTTAGAAAAAGATTATGATTGACAAAGTTAAATTCATTAATACATGACTATTCTTGCCATGTCAATCACAAGGTCGGGGTTCAAAACCCAATCTTGGTATTTAGGAAGGGGAAGGACAAAAATGGATAGATTTAAGATTACGAGTCACATTCTTATTGTATGTGACAAAAAGTTTAGGAGTTCATCCCAACACTAATTCAAGAAATTCACTCTGATTGTGTGAGACAAAAATATACATGTAATGAAAATTGATAATCAAGAATTTTCTAAACAAAGCATCGGGAACCTTCCAGAAATTGCTTTGAGAATGATAAATAATTACATCACTAGACTTTTCAACATAAACAAGTAGTAATATACTAGTAATTCATCAAACCTAAAGAATGGAATCCCAATCTGCGTTGACTCCCCATTGCAAATCTTCCAGCATCAATAGACGTGAATGGTTCAGCACTGTCAATTGACGTGGGAAAACCTTCTGCCCCCAGGGCTAAGAAAATGTGAAATTTCTATCTTACACAATTTTGGGTAACACAATTCCCTGTTAGGCCTTACACGTTACTTTTTTCTTGAGTTGTCGTCTTTACCTGTCCAAAACATAAATTCAATATTTGAAAAGGAAAAAATACACTCCTTCTCAAATTAGGGCAAAATTCAACATTATAGAATTACGTGTATGGAAATTATCAACTTAAAAAAATAATTAAAAATTTTGCCTTGAAGGCAACATAGCTATTGCTTTTGATAATATCAAGTAGTATGCGAAAGTTGCGAGTGTGAAACTCCGCATTTGCAGAGGATATGTTACGGATGGGTCCAAAGACTTGATCTGACACTTGACCAGAACAAACCCCAATAAAGATGGAATCAAGATTTGGAAGAAATGACTAGGAGGCGTGGTGTTGAACAATTTGATCACTGCAGGCAGAAATTTCACAACTTAATATTGTTCATAATGTGTATACGCAATGTATTGGATTTACTTATTAAGCCAATTCTTTCAATTGTCTTTTCATAATTTCCCTAACGATCCATAATTCACAGACAAAGGCTGAAGCCCTAGGAATTAAGGTTTATTTCCCGATATATGAGTTTCATCTAATTATATGTTAGTGTGGAGTCATTGAATAGCTTTTTCCACGTAGACCACGAAGTGGATAATCTGTAAGACAAGAAACTTTAAATGCAAGGGGATTTAATCTCCATAAACACTTCGATGTTGATGTTTAAGTTAGTCAACGGTTTGTAACAAAGAAAATAGAGAGAAAGAGCGTTTTCAATTGTGTGTGTAAAAGTAAGTGATTATGAAAGGAAAAGCTTATATATAAGAGTAAGACAAACCGCTTATTAAAAAGAGTGCTTGGTGTTAAAGCATTAATAGGGATATAATAGCAACCGAAAGTGTATTGTATTCCCCAATATCCTCAACTGAAGAGCCACGCTGGACTAGTATATTCTTGGCCAACATGCTCCAGCTGGAAGTCAAAGAGTCAAAGATGATGACGTAGCCAAGCTAACGTGGAGCTCAGTCAACCATTTTCTTACCATTAGTTTTCATCCCACCATTTGTGGTTAGTTTATAGTGTCGATTATGAGTTAATTATAATCTTATCCAAACAATTATCCCCATTATATCATCTTAAAACCTATCAACATTGTGCAATATTAAATGAATAAAAAATGTTGCACGAGAAGATGAGAGACCAGAAACTGATGTTTTAATCATTTAGTAAACGTGAGAAATCCTCAAAAAACAAAGGAAAAAGGAAAATTGATCAAGCGAACTAAGGCGTTTTGGTCGAGCTGCAAACTAAACGGAATAAATCATCTACAAAAAGAGCAACAAGACAGATGAAACTGCATGCTTTTTTTTTTTTTTTTACGGTAGAAAACATCTTTTTTTTTCTGGGAAGGAAAATATCTATTTAAAATTTAAACGAAGGCCATGCAATGCCACTAGGTTACAATTTATATAGTGTTACTCTAATGTTACATTACTTAAACTGCTAACACATGACATAATTAGTGAAAATCCACGTATCATTCTTTTTAAGTGATGTAACATAATTTTTCACATCAGGTGGAACTTGTGATATGAAGCAATGATAGTTCCTTTTGTCCTAAAAAAAAAAAAAAGTGATGTAACATAAAAAAGTACGGATGATCAAACTCTATGCAAATTACAAAGTCAAAAGCAGTAGCAGAGTCCTACATAACCTTCCCACTCAAACATTGAGAGCGATGTTGTGCTGAAAAAAAATGTAAAAAGATCAAAGTGCGCCACGCGAGAATATGAGACTATTATGTAACATATGAACATCAGTCATATTCAATATAATTATCATAGGCGACAAGATTATGCTCATCTAATTGAGAGATGAACTGTGCAATGGGGAGGGGTATTCGTGTAATTCAAACACCCAGTACCACATATTGTTCTCAATCTAAATGGCCTCGGCATGCTTTGTGGATTTTTGCCTCATAATGAAATTTCTTGGATGCAGTGACTGTGGATTAAACTTGAGTCGCAGGATAAAAGAAAAGAAAACTTGAGCTACGCATCCAATTATCCACATTCTTTCTTGTCCTGATGATTTTGAAAAAAAATTGATAGTGCAAATCTATACTAATATGCTATTTTGAAAGTATTGTCTTAAATTTTGGGTAAAATCTACGCTGTGTGTCGTGCTTAATTCATGTATAGTATGAAGTGTCAATCTAGAAATCGGTATCATTTTCGATATTACAATATGTCTTCTTAAAAAAAGAATTGAGTGTTGCTTTACAAGATGAAATTTCGCATACTTGATGTTAGACACAGCTCAGAGGTATGAGAGGGCATTTGATCGTTTTGAGGAGCAGGAACCCTTTTTGATTCAAGAACTTGGTTTTCTACCTACTAGATCAGATTGGGATAGGGCAAGACATTTGGTTCTTTTTTTAGAAAATTTTTATGAACTAACATTGAAAGTCTTAGGTACCAAATATGTGACTTCCAATAATTTTTTCCATGATATTAGTCACATTAACGGTGTCTTGACTGAACTGTTGGAAAGCCCGAATCATGAATTAGGCTCAATGGCATTCTCAATGAAGGAGAAGTTTGACAAGTATTGGGGGAAGATAGAAAAAATGAACATGTTAATTTTCATTTCTTCTATGCTTGATCCTCGCAATAAATTTGATTATATTGAGTTTGTTCTTATGAAAATGTATGGGAATGTTGATGGTGCACGTGTTGCCATGCTTGCAAAAGAAGCAATGGTTGAATTATTCAATGAGTACAAGGCGCTAAATTGCACATTAGATCAAAATTCTTCTTTTGCCTTGTCTACTTCAATGTATTCTAATTCCGAAAAAGGTAAAATGTTGTCTGATGGAGATGTCGGAAGGAAAATACATGATAAGTACAAAATGGAGTTTAAAAAGAGGAAAATGGAACTTGGAGGTAGGGATAACAAGTCTGAATTGGACAAGTATTTGAATGAAGATTGTGAAGATGATAATGAGAAGTTTGATATTTTGTTATGGTGAAAGGCGAATAGTCTCAGATTCCCAATCCTCTCTAAGACGGCTCGTGATGTGTTAGCTATCCCTATCTCTACTGTGGCTTCTGAATCTGCCTTTAGTACTAGAGGTCGGGTTCTTGATACATTTAGAAGCTCTTTAACTCCTAAGGTAGTGCAATCGTTGATATGTACTCAAGATTGGTTGAGATCGACATCATTGGCAACAATTGTGAATGTGGAGGAAAATTTGGAGGACCTTGAAGCTTTTGAATCAAGTAATAATCATATTTATTTACTTATGCTAAGTGTGGCTATTATTACTACAAACATGATCTATATTTCTTTAATAACTTTTTTGCTCTCCTATTATAGGTTTGGCCAAGAGTGGAGGCGAGACAACTATTATTGATGTTTAAATTTTCAAATGTTGGGTGAGTACCCAATATGCCTTTTAATTTTTTGTATTCTATGTGAATTAGTTCATTGTATGCTCATGTATTCTATGCTTATGTTTTCTAAATCGTACTTCTTACATACTTGTTGAAATTAATATATTTCTTTCTTAATGTGTGGCCTTTCATCTAGAATTGAATTTGATTTTGCTACCTTTTAAGATGCTTCTACATTACTGGCAACAACTTTTACTACATATGGACATATGGGAAAGTCACCAGTTCTACTGTGGTTTGGAAAATGCATAATGGCCATGGTTTTGTGTCCTTTGTATAAACTCTTGGTTTATGGGAGAAGCTGATTTCTGTGGATGGCTGTGGTTTTGTGTCTTTTGTATGAACAATTGGCAGTTGGCATTTGCATTGGGCAAGAAAAGAGAATCAGAAATATGCAGCAGTTGGCATTTGCATTGGCCAAGAAATATGAAGGATTGTTTCTGCATTGGACCAAATATGCAGCAATTGGCATTCCATTAGCCAAGATCATTTAGTGTTTTTTGTTCCCCTAATTGTCTATTCTCCTGTTTTAGAATGGATATGCACTCATTAGAAAGTGCTCTTGTAACTTGTGTGTTTGGCTAGGCATGCCTTTTTCTAAGGTTATGTTAAACTCTATTGGACTAGGTTATGTTAAATTCTATTTGGACTTGGTTAAACTCTATATAATTGTCTCTTTTAAGGTTATGTCTCTATTGGACTTGGTTATCTTTTGATTGAAATTCTCCAATGGAATTATAATCCTTGTTTGATTGTGTGATATTGCAATTTAAATTTACCAAAAAAAAAAAAAAAATTCAGGAAGCAGTTGTACTATGCGTTGTTGCAGTAAAAGGCTTTTTTTTTTTTTTTTTTTTGTAATTCGGTTACCGAACAATATTACCGAATTACCGAATTGAATTCGAAATCGAATTCGGATTGGTAACAACTGAAATTGAAATCGAAATCGGTCTTGGAAAAAAAATTACCGAAATTATAGAATTCAAACAACCGAATTACCGATTTACCAACCGAATCTCACCCCTACCTGAATGTCTCAGAACCTATGTGATATTTGGGCGGCAATATTGGGCATAGGAGTGTGATTATTTGTCTTGATGTCGACTACTAATCAAAGTGGTAAAAAAATTGTCAATAGAGTTATTATTTTGATTGAAATAGTATTGGTGTTCTCTGGCAGTTTCCACCGGAAAGCTATTTGTCAAAAGTTTTTTGAACTAACATTGCAAATTATTTGGCTATCCAGTGATTGTGGTTAAATTGGCTGGATGCTTCGTTTTGTTTTGCTCCGACACCGTTCGAATGTTTTAAAAACAAAAAGCGTTATACGTCAATCGGTTGCAAAAACATGGACAGAGTATTATTAAATTTTTGTAAAGTATAATATTGTAGTATCTATTGTGATATTGTTCCAGTTCAACTCCAAAGCTGAACGATTTATTTAAAAAAAAAAAAGGCTTAACGATTTAAACACGAATTCAAAAATAAATAAGTCAAATTTAAGTGCAATTGCAAACCTGTTAAAATAATCAAATAAGCTTAAACGCTAGACACGAGAACCGTTTATATAAAGGATCAATTCTTTTCCTTTATTTACTCTCCCAAACAAATACGGTTGCCAAATTGCCACTAAACTTCCAAACAAAATATACTCTGGCAAACCAATACAATTAACAAATTGCCATTAAACTCCCAGATAAGATAGCCAAAAACCAAACAAATACAGTTACCAAATTGCCATTGAACTTCTTAATAAAAGTGCAAAAACTGAAGGGATAATTTCACATGCCTCCCTTGAGATTTACCATAATTACATTCACTTTCTCTCAAGTTTTGAAAATTACACTTACATTTCCTGTGTTTATATTTTTAATAACAAAACAAGTTCATTTTGATAATGTAACCCAAAAACACCAACCAAATACCTTAAAATATGCTTAACCTGTTTTTAAAAAAATAAATAAATATTAAAAAATTAATTAATTAGTCATAAAAATGTCAAAAGTACTTATATTCTTATATCAAATTTTTAATTTTTACCAAAATTACTTCTTCAAAACTCAGTTATCTGACTAATTTAAATAAATTTATTTTATTAATTAAAATTTTACAAACAAATATATTAATAATAAATAGATGATAAAGTTAAAAGCAATTCAGGATATTTTGAGGTATTTGGTTTGTAAAGATAGTAAAACTGTTGTTGATTTTTGAATGGCAATTATTATTATTATTATTATTTTTTTGTGAAGCAATGTGAACATTTTGAACCCTTTATGCAGTTTGAGCCGTGGAAGCTGAAGACTGGACGGTTTGTCAGAAACAAGTGATTCTGAGGGTCGTTGGAGGACTTAAACTATGGTGAAAATTTTTATGCATCTGGTGGCATGCCCAAGTTGCAATTTAGGTGTCGTTTATCTTCTTTTTTACGTGGTGGTTTTATTAATGAAGTTTTTTGCATGTACTCCATCCATTAGTGGTTGTTTTTTTATCTGTTCGGAAAAATGAGATGTGTCAAGGGCACGATGGATTGATAAGTTGGAAATGGCTGAGGTGGTGGAGAGGAAGGGACAAAAGGTAGACAACTACTGGAATAGTTCGTAATTGTAAAATTTACTGCTCTGTTGAAGAAATTTTGTAGGGGACTTCTGTTACATCTTTTTTTTTTTGGTTGTTGATATATTTGATGTTGTTGTGGGAGCACATTTCATCCTTGTTACAAACGGAACGGGTGAAGGAGATGGGACAATTTGATGAATCTTGTTATGTCTTTTTTTTTTAGGGTGGAATTAGGCATATTGTGTTATATCTATTGGTGTTAGAAAAATCAATTATATCTCAAGAATCAAGGAGTTTGTACTATAATTATGTATCAGAATAAATGTTATAATCATTGATATTAAGATAGCTTGATTATAGGAATAGATTAGGTGAAATTGATAGCTTGATTATAGGAATAGATTAGGTGAAGTTAGCTCAATTAACTCTTGTATATATATAAGTGTATTTGCAGAAATTTAATGTAATGCAGATTTTTTTCTCCACTTTTATTTTTACATGGTATCAGAGCAGTGACAATACCTTCTGCATTTTTTTTTTTGCATAAAAAATTCGTTGCTTTCATCATCATGGATTCCGGACAATCCATATTCTCTTCACCATTCTGATAATCCTGGAATGGTTCTTGTTTCCAAATCCCTTGACGGAGACAATTATTCGACTTGGCGCAGAGCCATGGTCATTTCTTTGAGTGCAAAATCCAAATTAGCTTTTGTTGATGGAACTCTCAAGGCACCGTCTGTCACAACCGAACCAGAAGAATATGCAGCATGGCAAAAATGTAACGACATGGTATTATCTTGGCTACTTAATTCTTTAACGCCTGATATTGCAGATAGTGTTATTTTCTATAACACTGCCCATGAAGTTTGGGAAGATCTTCGAAATCGTTTTTCTCAAAGCAATGCACCACGGATTTTTCAGATTGAGAGAGACATTGCTTGTCTAACTCAGGATCAAATGACTAGTTGCGGCATATTACACAAAGCTAAAAAAATTGTGGGATGAGTTAGGCTCTTATAATGATGCTGTTTGCACTTGTGGAGCAGACAACAAAAGGCGCAAACTGATGCAATTCCTTATGGGATTGAATGAGTCTTATAGTGCTATTCGTGGTCAAATCCTTTTAATGAACCCATTACCTGATGTTGCACAGGCTTATTCTTCTATTGCTCAAGAAGAAAAACAACGAAATTTGGGCGCAACACGTGAGACAATAGAAACTTCAGTCATGGTTGTTCAGAAAGATGAACCAGTAGCCTTGCTGTTCGACACAAATCTGGTTCTTTTTCTCGTCCTAATTCATCTAATCGCAAACCGCTACATTGTTCTTACTGTGACAGGGATCATCATGTAAGAGAGACATGTTGGAAGTTAAATGGTTATCCACCGGGACATCCCAAGCATGCATCAACCAAGAATACTCATTCCAAGCCCAATGGCAACAACCAACCTTCAATTAATAATGTCAGAGAGGCTCCAATGATGCAACAAATCCAGTCCGCTATGAATGGATTGACTGAATCACAGTTACAACAAATGTTGTCTATTATGCAGGGTAACGGGGCATCTCAATCAGCTACTCCTAAGGCAAACAATGCCAAAACTTCCTCAGGTTTGTCGCCATCAAAACTAATAATCGATAGTGGTGCAACGGATCACATCACTTCTTCTCCAGCCTTACTTGTTAACAGTAAAGAGAACATCTCTTTACCACCAGTTGTTATGCCAAATGGAGACCAGGCTCCAATTATCTCTACTGAAAATTTACCTTTGAGTCCAGTTATTTATTTAAAAAATGTGCTTGGGGTGCCATCTTGCAAAGTGGATTTGATGTCTGTGAGTCGAATCACAAGAGATTTAAATTGTTCAGTAACATTCTTTCCTTATTGGTGTATTTTGCAGGATTTGATGACGAGGACGACGATTGGTTTGGGTAAACAACGAGACGGACTCTATTACTTGGTTACAATGGCAAGGGAATAAGTCTCACACTCCTACTCAATCTGCAGCAGCCCACACAATCAAATCTTCCCTTTCTCAAGACACATCTACAATCCTGTGGCATCGACGACTGGGTCATTTGTCTTCTACTAGATTAGACTTTATTGCTAAAACTTTGTTAAAATTCCCTTTAGAGTCAAATAATGCTTGTGATGTTTGTGCTCTTGCAAAACAGACAAGACTTCCTTTTTCCATTAGTTCAATTTCTTCTATTAAACCTTTTGAATTAATTCACTGTGACATTATGGGGACCATTCAAAATTCCTTCTCTTTCCGGTGCTAAATATTTTTTGACTATTGTGGATGACTTTTCTCGTTTTACTTGGATTTTCTTCATGCACCATAAAAGTGAAACGCGACATCTACTTACCAATTTTTTCTCTTTTGTGCAAACCCAATTCAATGCTAATATAGCAAATATTCGGGTTGACAATGGAAGGGAATTTTTTTCAATGCGAGATTTCTTTAAACAACAAGGCACCACTTACCAAGATTCTTGCACTTACACCCCTCAACAAAATAGGGTTGTTGAACGCAAGCATAGACATATCCTTGAGTCAGCACGAGCTCTTCGTTTTCAAGCTCATCTTCCTTTACACTTTTGGGCAGAATGTGTCTCTACTGCAGTCCATATAATCAATCAGTTGCCCACACCTATACTTTCCCGCCAAACTCCTTTTGAGCGACTCTATGGCAAAACTCCTTCTTATTCTCACCTTAGAGTTTTTGGATGCCTTGCATATGCTACTAATGTTCATGTCTCCCATAAGTTTGCTCCTCGTGCCACACGATGTGTCTTCCTTGGTTATCCTGTTGGCCAGAAAGCTTACAAATTATATAGTATTGAAACTCATCAAGTCTTCACTAGCCGTGATGTTATTTTCCATGAGGATATCTTTCCTTATGAATCTATCACACATTCCTCATCTAACACCGATTCAATCATACCTGCTATTATCTCAGATCCTAGTGCTTCGGAGACTTCTTCATCCAGTCAGCCAATACCAATGGAACCCATTCCTATCACTTCCACTACTTCACCACCACCAGCTCCATTGCGTCGTTCTCAACGACCTCGTGTTCCTTCGATAAATTTACGCGATTATATTTGTAATCAAGTGACGTCTCCCGAATCATTGTCACCCTCGTCATCTTTTCCACATAAAGGTACACAATATCCTCTTTGCAATTTTGTCTCTTATGATCGTTACTCACCACAGCATCGTTCCTTTATTGCTACTGTAACTAATGACGTTGAGCCTACATGTTATAATGAAGCTGCCTCTCAATCTCATTGGCAAAAGGCAATGCAATATGAGTTGGCCGCTTTAGAAGCCAATAATACCTGGTCTCTCACATCTCTCCCCCTTGGAAAGCAGGCTATTGGTTGCCGTTGGGTGTATAAAATCAAGCGCAAATCAGATGGTTCTCTTGAACGTTATAAAGCGCGCTTGGTTGCAAAAGGTTATACACAACTTGAAGGTATCGATTATCATGACACTTTTTCACCTACTGCCAAAATGGTTACAGTACGTTGTTTATTGGCTTTGGCAGCTGCTCAAAATTGGTCTCTTCATCAGCTTGATGTCAATAATGCTTTTCTCCATGGTGACCTCTCTGAAGAAATCTATATGTCTCTTCCTCCTGGTTTTCAACGACAGGGGGAGAATCTTGTGTGTCGCCTCAACAAGTCATTGTATGGTTTAAAACAAGCCTCTCGTCAATGGTTTGCCAAATTCTCTACAACTGTTCAAGATGCTGGATTTATTCAGTCTAAGGCAGATTATTCATTGTTTACATGCAAGAAAGGCAAATCATTTACAGCTTTATTGATCTATGTTGATGACATCCTCATAACTGGCAATGATCCTAATGCCATTTCTGGTCTTAAACAATTTTTGCACAATCGTTTCCGGATTAAGGATCTGGGTAACTTGAAGTATTTTCTGGGCATTGAGGTCTCTCGGTCAAAGAAAGGTATTTTCATTTCACAAAGAAAATACACTTTGGATATTATAAAAGATGGTGGATATTTGGGAGCCAAACCTGTGGATTTTCCAATGGAACAAAATCTAAAACTGTCAGAAGAAGGTGAATTGTTAAAAGATCCATCTCTGTATAGGCGGTTTGTAGGACGCTTGATTTATTTGACTATTACCCGTCCGGATATCACCTATTCAGTACACATATTGAGCAGATTCATGCATGCTCCACGCAAACCTCACATGGAAGCTGCCATGCGTGTATTGCGGTATTTAAAGAATAATCCGGGTCAAGGTTTATTTTTCCCTTCACAAAATAATTTGTCTTTGCGTGCTTTTTGTGATTCACATTGGGGAAGTTGTCCAATATCCCGAAAGTCAACTACAGGTTATTGTATTTTTTTAGGATCATCTCTTGTTTCTTGGCGAACAAAAAGACAAAAGACTGTTTCTCTATCCTCAGCCGAAGCTGAATATAGAGCTATGACTGGTACATGTTGTGAGTTATCTTGGTTATGATCATTATTGAAAGATTTGCGGATATTGCATCAGAAGCCAGCATCGTTATATTGCGACAACAAAGCAGCTCTACATATTGCAGCTAATCTGGTATTTCATGAAAGAACTAGACACATAGAGATGGATTGTCATTTTATTCGTGACAAGATTCAAGATGGTTTAGTTACAACTGAATATGTACCTTCAGCTGAACAACTTGCCGATGTGTTCACCAAGCCATTAGGAAAAACAGCTTTTCTGCCATGAAATGCAAGTTGGGAGTTCTTGACATTCACTCTCCAACTTGAGGGGGAGTGTTAGAAAAATCAATTATATCTCAAGAATCAAGGAGTTTGTACTATAATTATGTATCAGAATAAATGTTATAATCATTGATATTAAGATAGCTTGATTATAGGAATAGATTAGGTGAAATTGATAGCTTGATTATAGGAATAGATTAGGTGAAGTTAGCTCAATTAACTCTTGTATATATATAAGTGTATTTGCAGAAATTTAATGTAATGCAGATTTTTTTCTCCACTTTATTTTTACAATTGGTACTTGGTTTCAGTTAATCACTTTGAGGACCAGTATACTGGCATTATATCCTCTTCAATAAGCAAGTATTTGTCCCAAAGGCCGGATTGAAATTGTGCTTGCAAGATGTGAAACTTAATCAATGAATTTAAAGTTAGATAGACAAGACTGTGGATGTAAGTCAGATGACCAGTGGCTTTCCAATGGGAGAGGCCTTGTTAGCAGTTTCCATTCCTCATCATTATGTGTCATCTTTATATGATGCACTATTACATGCTTGTTGAGTTGTTGCAGTTATGCAAAATTATATTATGTGAGATTTATACAGAGCACATTTTATTTTCTTAAAATTATGAAGGCTGCATTCGCACATTTTATTTTCTTGGGTCAAATCTACAGAAATGATGGAGGAGCAACAGTATTGCATATTATAGACAGTTGTCCAGACTTGTGCATGTCCATTGAAGAGTATGATTTTGCATAAAAAGTTGACTGAAAGAAGAATTTGCACTTTCATATGCTTTGACTTCGACTTAAGATGGTTGTTTGGTGCGGAGTGTCAAGTCCAATTCACCTTTAAGTACCTATTAAAAGGGAAAAAAGGCAAATATGTTGATTTGAATTCCTTATTTTTTTAATGCATAGCAACCGAAGAATGTTTTTTGTGAGGTAAAAGTTTCCTCTTTCAAAGACATTGGAGTAAACTTCTATTTAAAATAATATTTGACTGTTGCATTTCGTTATTAAATCTCAAAATTTCCTTTTGTAGGTTTTTGGCCGAAATTGGGGCTTTGCATCTTTTGGATGGTGATGATACACCATTCCTTTAAAGGACATCAGATTCTTTGAATTTAAAATAAATATTGTCGAGAACTAATAGAGAGTCTATTAGTTAGAGCTTTTGTAAGAGTGCAGTTAGATCAAAATAGATAAATATTGTCAATTTTTCAATTTTTTTTTTCAATTTTTGAGCCAAGAAAATTAAAATATGAAGCTAATTGAAACAGATATCACCATTGCAGACTCTAGCAATATCTATGTGCCTGGCTAGCACAAGGATTCGGCGACAAAACTAAACCATAAAGTTTTGAACCATACACTCAACTGACAAAATAAAAAATTGCTAGCACTGGTGTTCCAAAACAAGTCCAAAAATTGAACTGAGACCGAAAAGCAAAATCAGCATGAGCTATTGCTCATTATGTCTTCTCTTCCTTTTCAGCCTCAGTGGCCTTCTTCAACCTAGCACCAATATGGCGTTCATTCATCCTCTCCAATCGCAGCTTATCGTAAACCTTAAATGGCTTCATCTCTTCAGTCAGCTTAACAAATTCCATGGATGGTTTCTCGTGAATAATGGCTTCATCTCTTCAAATGGTTCATTAAAAAGAAAATGAAAAAATCAGTGAGCTATGTGTTCTGAATACAGAACCTTGTCTGTGCATACCTCAAAATTTTTGTTTGTGCCCCTACTGGCTCCACGGATCAAATCAATCCCCAGCACCATTGAAGAAGATTTCAAAAACTGGGATTATAAGATTATACATATTAACAAACATTAAATGGTGGGAAAAAAAATGGACAATATTTAGAAAGAGATTATGAGAGAAAAAGTTAAATTCATTGATGCATGACTGTTCTTGCCATTGCAATTACAAAGTTATAGCATCAAGTTCTAACCAAAGCAACGAGAACCTTCTAGAAATTGTTTTGAGAATGATGAATAATTACATCACCGGACTGGTAAAACACATACAAGTAGTAATATACTAGTAATACATCTAATCTAAAGAGTGAAAACCCTGTCCGCATTGACTCCCCATTGCAAGTCTTTCAGGATCAACAGACATGAATGGTTCACCACTGTCAAATGATATGTGAGAAAACTTCAGCTCTCAGTGCCAAGAAAATGTGAAATCTAAATCATCAGTGTATAATGATCTTTAGATCCTCATTTCCCATTTCCATCTGTTCTTCTTGAATTTGCTTTACTAAACTCATAGCAGACTCGTGACACCATCCCACCTCAATCATTTTAATAGTTGTAATTTCCCCTAAACATGAAGGGACCTCTTCCAGGTTGCAACAACGATCCAAAACTAGTTTCTGAAGCGGGGGAAAATTGTCACAAGAGGCTGTCCACCTGACAATGTCCAAGCATTCCAATTTCAAGAATGTGAGATTAGGAAATTCCCCTTCTTTCATTTCCCATGCTTCCCCCAAAAAGGATAGACGAAGTAATTTGAGCACTTGAAGATTGGGCAGCTTTCCAATTGTTGAAATTTCACTCCATGGCTGCGAACAATAGGAGAGAGTCAATTTTTTTAAATTCAAGGGAAAAGCAAACTTATTTCCATAAAAGTGATCCACACGAAGTGATTCTAGCCTACTCAAATAGTCCAGCACAAGAATCCCTTTGCGATTGTAAGTTGATCCAATGCACGCGCACTTCAGTCTGCGGATGCTTGGTAACTTTCTCATTATCTTTTGAATGCTTTGCGAAGAGGGATCAATTGCAAGTTTACAGCTGTCTAAATCATATAAATCTGGGAAGAGTTCAAGATTGTCGGTAGGAAATCTAAAACCAGCAACCGATTCATACACATAACGCCTCATTACACAAAGATGCCTCAGTTTCTTCATCTTCCAGATGGTATTGGGCAAATCAACAATTCTGCAACGGGTAAGGATAAGGACAAGAGTCTCTAACAATGACAGGTTGGATATTGAAGGAGGGATGGAAGAATAACATGCAATTGCCAAGTATCTCAAGTGAACAAGCAATACTAATTCCTCTGGAAAATTATTGCCAAAAAGAATATTCCCAAAATCCAACACCCTAAGAAGCTTAAATATTGAAAAAACAAAAAACAGATGCTCCCCGTGAAAGGCCCACCTCTCCTGATAAAAAAAGAGCAAAGATCGTAAATGCGGAAAGAATAGCCTCAACTTAGTAAAATCCTCCTTAGAGAAAATACACAATCGATGTAGGTTGTACGATCTACTAAAAGTAGAAATCTCATTATACCCATGAAGAATCTGTAGAAATCTTTCTTCTTTGGCTTTTGTCACACAAAACTCATGTAATAAACCATGAATTCGGCAAGCTTTCACACCGCCAATAGTTCTTTGATGGGTAACCATAACCAAACTTCTACCAATCAGATCCATCAAGTACTCATCTGCTACATCCTCTAACCTCTTTTCCTGAGTCTTTTGCACAAATCCTTCAGAGATCCATAGCAATATTAACTTTCGGATCGGAATGACTTGGTCTTCCGGAAATGCACCAAAATAAAGAAGGCATGGCTTCAAATAGTCTGGTAAATGATTGTAACTGAGCTCCAATGTCTTCATGCAGTGTTCAGTCCCAATAACAGTGCTCAAACTGAGACTACTATTTGCAACATCTTCCCAGCAATCTTGCTCAATAGTTGCAAGAATCCCAGCAACAATTGCAACTGTGAGAGGTAGCCCCTTACAATTTTTCGCTATTTGCCTTCCAACTACACTTAACGCTGGGGGGCAGCCTTCTTTGCCAAAGAGTTTATTCTGCAGCAATGTCCAACTTTCTTTATCAGTAAATGGACGAAGATAGTGAGGCTTGCTATCAAGTTTAATTTGCAATGACAACTTATGAAATCGACTGGTGAAGAGAATTCTACTTCCATTGGCATCCTCTGGGAATGATTCCCTCAATGAATTCCATGCGTCAATGTCCCACACATCATCCAAAACGATGAGATACCTATTTCCTCTCAAACGCTTGTATAGCAATTCAGCCAAAGCATCTTCAGTCATTTTAAGACATTTGTCAGGAGACTCAATACCATGCAGAATCTGAAGTAACAAACTGTGCTTGCTACGTACTTTAGATACAGTACACCATGCACGAATATGAAAGTAGCGCATAATTAAAGGATTATAGTAGACTTTAGTAGCCATTGTTGTTTTACCAAGTCCAGGCATTCCCACAATTGAGACAATATCCAAGTACTTTGACCCTCTTTCAAGTCTACTGGTAATAGCATCTACCTCATCATCAAGATCCACCAGAAATTCATGCGATGCTGGTGTACCGATTTGTGATGGCATGCGAACAAATTCCTTGATAACTCTCTGGGCTTGACTATAATGCCTCATGTCATGGATCTCACTGGCCTCAATCTTAAGACACTCGATTTCTTCTGTCATGGTATCCAATGGCATAGAAGAACAATCAGGATTATCACCAGCCAGTACAGAGTCAATGACAAGCTCGGCCTTGTATGCCACCTCCATAACACGACTCCAAAGAGCTTGGAGTCTATCATTCTGCTTGCGCTGCTCAGCAATACTCTGTAGGAAAGATCTTAAGAATGCAAGATCTTCTTGTACTCTATGGATTTGATCCTTTAGGAAAGCAATCGAATCAGTTTCACAACTTGCTAGTTCCTTGATATTTTCTAGAACGAAATCAATTGAGCCCAACTCATTGGTCCTGGGAAAACTAACTGATGGATAGAATTGTGAAACTTTTGCCATAATAATCTCAAGGTTTTCCAGCATATGGAAAAGAGCAGTGTTTGTTTCCTTGGCCAAGCCTTCTGTCATTTCACTGGGAGAAAGGGACCAAATCACAATTCCTACGTCACAGACCACAAATCTAATAAGATCTTTCATTTTTTCATGTAGCCTATTGAACTTCTCTTGATGCTCCCTGAGGAGGTATATCAGGAACGTTACCCCAGCACAAAGTTTTTGCATTTGGTCTTTCACAGAAATGATGAAACCACTGGTATGACAATGTAGTAGATCCCAAAGATCACCTAAGAGTGAATCCAGACTGTCTGCAGCCAGAATTTGCCAATTCTTCCCCAGGGTGAGAGGAGTGTCTGAAGACGATCTCGATAACTTCAAAGCTGTAAAGACATGAATAAAAGTTTCCCGGACTTGGGGAGCAACAGGCTTAACCTTCTGTTGCAATTGACAAATTTTAGATGCGTACTCTCGAGAAGCAATTTGATGAGGATAAACATGTCTATCGCACCAACACATGTAAATCTGGAGTGCTTTCAGAAAAGCCACAGATTGAAAATAAATCAACGGCTCTATCAATTGCACGGGTTCAACGCCTTGCATGGTGACAAAGAGAATGAAATTTTTCAAGAACATTAGGCTCTCTTTGAGGGTTTTAAATGTATCACGCTTATCATCGTTTTCATATAGGTTCGCCCAACAGATTCCGCATGCCACAGTATCTAATAGGGAATCAACTAGATCCATAAGTCGTGCTGCATCTGGAACTCCCAGTAAGCGGTGTTTGTCCAAGTAAGAGAGAAGGGATTGCATCATGCAATCATTCTGGAAGTCACAAATCTCACACAGGAATTCAGGTACCGCTTGTTTCAAGCCATCCTCGCCTGATGTAAGATAAGCAGATTGAACATCCTGGGTGTTTCTACGAACCAATGCTTCAATCATAAACGAGATATCACCTCCCAAACCTCCACAGTTTGTCGCACACAGAAATAAAGTTTTCATAAGTCTTACCCACACTTTCAGGGTATTAAGATCAAAATCCAATGGAGGACTAAGACGAAAATCCAATGAAGGACGGCGGCAGTTCATATGCAACCGCTCCAGATATCCTATAGCATCATCAATGCAAGCAGTAATACTAATATCACTACTACTACAACTACAGGAGGACATCTCTATCTCAATCTCTAGCTCTTCTTTCTGATCGACGTTGTTGTTTCCAATAAGCAAAGTAGTAACACTAGTAGAAGTAGATCTTGATCTTGATCTAAGATCTTTACTTTACTTTCTCATCCAAAATACGTACGTTTCACAATATACCATATAAATAAACTTGCAAAGAGCAGAAGTGTAGCACTACAGACCTGTGGGGGGGTTGAGTCATCTCTGCTCTCTGGGGTCTGACGTTGAAATGTGAGAGTTGCTGCTGCTGACTTGGGGGAGAAAAAGAATGGGGTACTTCGGTGATTGGAGAGGAAAGAAGCGTTTGGATCGGTGCTTGACGGCGGAGGAAATAAGTTAAGCTTTCTTCGTTTCTTCCCCCAATTCAGCCACGGTAAATTGAAGTCAACACACCCGAAAAATTGTTTTTCTATTTGCCCAGTTCAGTTCAGACACGGAAAATTGAGATCAACCACAGTACATTTCCCGCACATTAGGCTGTAGGCCTTTAACAACCTACCTCTATTGTTTCTTTTTTGGAAGGTAATTCATTAGTCTCTCTCTCTCTCTCTCTCTCTCTCTCTCTCTCTCTCTGTTCCTTCTTCTTAAGTTTAAAGTTGTCTACTGAACCACTTTTCATGTAAATTTACTTATTAAATTTCTTGAAGTGTATTGTTTTACCACTTTCATTGATTAATTCCTTAATTTAATTTTTCAGTATTTACTTAAAAATTATGCAAGGTTAAAAAAACAAGAAGAGTATTTCGGCCTTTTGTTTTTTTAGTATAAAGAATCTATCTACCCCTGTCCCTCTGTGCCCTTCTTGTTTCTTATGTTACAATTTTTTTATAAAAAATATTGAATATAGAATCAGAACAAAATAACAAAAATTTCTTGTTGATAACAAGATAACGGAGTTAATTGATTAAATTATCAAAATATTACACTTTTAGAATTTTGATGAGTAAATTGACACGAAAATTAGTTTGATAGAAAAAATAAACCCTTAGAAATTTTTGGTAACCACTGGGTTCCCATTATTTTATTACATAATTAGAAAAAAAATTCTCAACGTAAAATTAATATTAGAAATATATTAACGTTAAAATTAATTTTATATTAATGTTAGAAATATATTTGCACAAAACAAATTGTGCAAAAAAGTTCTTCATCTGTGAATTAATTGTGTACTTGAGTTTATTCCGTTCAAGTATTTGTCTTAATGCACTCATACTTAGCATCACAACATTGCACATAGCTTTTATTTCTTTTTGTTTTGCTATAAGTTAGTGATTTGCCTTGCTTATGTAGAACTAATACCTAGTTAGTGTTGATCAATATTGTACTGTTATACTATTTCTGACAAATAAAACAAGACAAAGAATAATTAATAGTCTAGCCCAATTATCTTGGTATTTCCAAATAGTTTGTTAAAATTTTTCAATATCTAGCCTACCGCTTTATATTGAAAATGGTGAAACTAAATTTTTAAGTAATTATTTCTTCCAATATATTTAATAGTGCAATAATTTCGAATGTGCACAAGAGTATCAAAACAGGCTGAGTTTTGTTGGGAATTATCGTCATATATCTTCTTAAGGTTTTCATTTTTCTTAAATGCTCTTTTGATTCTATTACACTTTTGTTTTATATGAAGATAATGCATTATTTTTGGTAACTAGCAAAAAAGAAAAAAAATAAAAGAAGATAAGAAAAGATTAGCTTTTTTCAAAAAAGATTAAACAAACACCTTGTTCTAAGCAAAATCAAAATAGATATACAAAGACTTGAATTAATGTGGCAATATAAAACTCAGATGAAGGCAACAACGTGCAAAATTGGAGAGCACCAAGATATCATGAATTCAAGATTATTAGATATCATGAATACAAGATCTCTAACAATGAAGTTCATGAAATTTTCTTTCTTGAAAGTCCAAATTATATTGTAGCAATTTATCCATATAAACAATTTTTGCAATTCTTAGTTTTCATTGAAGGAAATTTGGTCAAAAATTACAAAATGTATGTTAAAAGAATTTCTAGATTCACATACTTATCCTTGAGATCACATAATATTGGCTTAAAAATTTTCAATTATGAGATTTACATTACGCCAATATGCTAGTTAGGCGTCTAGAATGTTTTATGAATTAGGGGCATGACTAGTCTTGACAAATGGTACAACTAATTGTTATACCCTTTTGTTTAAAAAGTACAACTAATTCGTTTCAAAAAAAAAAAAGTATAACTAATTATTCTACACTGGGGTAGAAGTAATTCATAAGATAAAAATCATGTCCTATGTGTTGGTTCTGGACTATAAAATAATCAAACTAGTCAAAATTTACTTTTTAAATTTATGATTAGTTTTAAATATAAACTAGAAATATCTTACCTCAACATCATATTTAAAATATAAAAATTTTAGTACAATGCAACGATCTTCAAACCTATCTATGATTATGAACTTGGTGGCCATTAAAGAGTGTAGTTGGTGGCTATTAAGAAGTGTAGTTGAGACACGGAATTCGCTCTCTTTAAAACTATTTGCACCCGATCTTAAATTCGACTCAGAAAGTCAAAGCACTTTGTCTCTAAAATACGATAATGTGAATCAAGGTTGTTGCTTCCCTTAGATTTACACAACCAAGAATCCCTTTGATTTGCACAACCAAGAATAGTAGGAGATTTTTCACACATTTTACTCTTGCCCAAAATTGTAATTATAAAAATTAGAAGAATAATTGTTATTGGGAGGATATTCTTTTCAATTCTTCAAGAGCTTATATTTATATGCTAAAAAATATAGGAGTTATATTAATGTAATTAAATATAATTATTAGAGCATTAAGTAAAATAAATATTGAATTAAAGGTAATCATTATTCGATTTTGTAGTTCCAATAAAATTTTATCACAATTTTTATATCACAGACAATTTGATATAAATATGGTCATTACAATTCTTAAATTCTCCTCTATTATGTAGACTGTTATAACAATTATGAAAAGAAAGATCAGCATCAGCTGTTACTCATTATTTCTTCTCTTCCTTTTCAGCCTCAGCGCTGCCTTCTTCAACCTAGCACCAATATGGCGCCTATTCATCCTCTCCAATCGCAGCTTATCATAGGCCTTAAATGACTTCAGTCACCTTAACAAGTTCCATGGATGGTTTCTGGTGAACAATGACTTCATCTCTTCAAATGGTCTATTAAAAAGAGAATGAAAAAATCACTGAGCTATGTGTTCTGAGAACAGAACCTTGGCCTGTGTCCTGACCAGAATGAATAGAAAAATATACCTCAAAATTTATGTTTGTGCCCCCACTGGCTCTACCTACCAAATCAATCCACAGCACCATTGAAGAACATTTCAGAAATTGGGATTATAGGATTATAATCATTAACAAACATTAAATGGTAGAAAAAATTGACAATATTTATAAAGAAAATATGCGAGACAAAGTCAAATTCATTAATGCATAACTGTTCTTGCCATTGCAATTACAAAGTCATAGCATCAAGTTCTAACCAAAGCTTCGAGAACCTTCCAGAAATTGTTTTGAGAATGATGAATAATTACATCACCGAACTGTTAAACACACACAAGTGGTAATATACTAGTAAAACATCTAATCTAAAGAGTGAAATCCCTGTCTGTATTGACTCCCCATTGCAAGTCTTCCAGCATCAACAGACAAGAATGGTTCACCAGTGTCAAATGATATGTGAGGAAACCTTCCGCTCTCAGTGCCAAGAAAATGGGTAATCTAAATCATCAGTGTATAATTATCTTTAGATCCTCATTTCCCATTTCCATCTGTTCTTCTTGAATTTGCTTTACTAAACTTATAGCAGACTTTTGACGCCTTCCCACCTCAATCATTTTAATAGTTGCAATATCCCCTAAAGAAGAAGGGACCTCTTCCAGCTTCCAACAACCATGCAAAACTAGTTTCTGAAGAGGGGGAAAATTGTCACAAGAGGCTGTCCACCTGACAATGTCCAAGCATTGCAATTTCAAGAATGCGAGGCTAGGAAATTCCCCTTCTTTCATTTCCCATGTTTCCCCCGTGAAGGATTCACCAAGTAATTTGAGCACTTCAAGATTTGGCAGCTTTCCAATTGTTGAAATTTCACACCATGGCTGCGAACAATTGGAGAGAGTCAATTTTTTTAAAATCAAGGGAAAAGCACACTCAGTTCCATAAAATCCATCCACACGAAGTGATTCTAGCATACTCAAATAGTCCAGCACCACAATCCCTTTGCAATTGTCAGCTGACAAATCTGATTTGAGGCACACGCACTTCAGTCTGCGGATGCTTGGTAACTTTGTCATTATCTTTTGAATGCTTTGCGAAGAGGGTTCAATTACAAGGGTAAAGGTGTCTAAATCATATAAATCTGGGAAGAGTTCAAGATTGTCCGTGGAAAATCTAAAACCAACTGCTGACTTAACCTCATATTTGTTTATTACACAAAGGTGCCTCAGTTTCTTCATCTTCCAGATGGCATTCGGCAATTCAACATGAATTCCGCAACGGGTAAGGATAAGAGTCTCTAACATTAACAAGTTGGATATTGAAGATGGGATGGATTCACATGCAATTGCCAAGTATCTCAAGTGAACAAGCAATACTAATTCCCTTGGAAAATTATCATAAAAAACAATCCCAAAATCCAACACCCTAAGAAGCTTAAATATCCTAAATACAAAAAACAGATGCCCTTTGTCAAAGAACCAACTCTTATCATCAAAAATGAGCAAACACCGTAAATGCGGACAGAATAGCCTTGACTTAGTAAAATTCCCTTCCATAGAGTAAACACACAATCGATATGGGTTGTATGGTCTACTGAAAGAAGAAATCCCATCATACCCATGAAATATCTGTAGAAATCTCTCTTCGTTGGCTTTTGCCACACAAAACTCATGTAACAAATCATGAATTCGGCAAGCTTTCACACCACCTGTAGTTCTTTGATGGCTAACCGTAACCAAACTTCTACCAATCAGATCCATCAAGTACCCATCCGCAACAACCTCTAATTTCTTTTCCTCAGTCTTTTGCACAAATCCTTCAGAGATCCATAGCAATATTAACCTTCGCACTGGAACGACTTGGTCTTCCGGAAATGCACCAAAATAAAGAAGGCATGGCTTCAAATAGTCTGGTAAATGACTGTAACTCAGCTCCAATGTCTTCATGCAATGTTCGGTCCCAATAATGGTGCTCAAACCGAGACTATTTGCAACATCTTCCCAGCAATCTTGCTCAGTAGTTGCAAGAATCCCAGCAACAATTGCAACTGTGAGAGGTAGCCCCTTACAATTTTTTGCTATTTGCATTCCAACAGCACTTAATGCTAGAGGGCAGCCTTCTTTGCCAAAGAGCTTATTCTGCAGCAATGCCCAACTCTCTTCATCAGTAAAATGACGAAGATGGTGAGGATTGCTACTACACTTAATTTGCAATGACAATTTATGAGATCGACTAGTGAAAAGAATTCTACTTCCATTGACATCATCCGGGAACAATTCCTTTAACAAATTCCATGCGTCAATCTCCCACAAATCGTCCAAAACGATGAGATACCTGTTTCCTTTCAGACGCTTGTATAGCAATTCAGCCAAATTATCTTCACTCATATTAAGATATTTGTCAGGAGACTCAATACCATGCAGAATCTGAAGTAACAAACTGTGCTTGCTATGTACTTGAGATACAGTACACCATGCTCGAATATGAAAGTGGTGCATAATTGAAGGATTATGGTAGACTTTATTAGCCATTGTTGTCTTACCAAGTCCAGGCATACCCACAATTGAAACAATATCCAAGCCTTTTGATCCTCTTTCAAGTCTATCAATAATAGCATTTACCTCATCATCAAGATCCACCAAATATTCATTCAATGCTGGTGTACTGCCTTGTGATGGCATGCGAACAAATTCCTTGGTAACTCTCTGGGGTTGACTATAATGCCTCATGCGGTCATGGATCTCATGGGCCTCAATCTTAAGAATCTCCATTTCTTCTGCGATGGCATCCAATGACATAGAAGAACAATCAGGTTTATCACCAGCTATTGCAGAGTCAATGACAAACTCGGCCTTGAATGCCACCTCCATAACACGACTCCAAAGAGCTTGGAGTCTATCATGCTGGTTGCGCTGCTCTTCAATACTTCTTAGGAAAGATCTTAAGAATACAAGATCTTCTTGGACTCTGTGCACTTGATCCTTTAAGAAAGCAATTGAATCAGTTTCACAACTTGCTAGTTCCTTGATATTTTTTAGAAGGAAATCAATTGAGCCCAACTGATTGGTCCCAGGAAAACTAACTGATGGATAAAATTGTGAAACTTCTGCCATAATAATCTCAAAGTTTTCCAGCAAATGGAAAAGAGCACTATTTGTTTCCTTGGCCAAGCCTACTGTCATTTCACTGGAAGAAACAGAGAAAATCACAATTCCTACATCACAGACCACAATTCTAATAAGATCTTTCATTTTTTCATGTAGCCTAGTGAACTTCTCTTGATCCTCCCTGAGGAGGTATATCAGGAACGTTACCCTATCACAAAGTTTTAGCATTTGGTATTTCACAGAAATGATGAAACCTGTGACATGACAATGTAATAGATCGCCAAGATCACATAAGAGTGAATCAAGAATGTCCGCAGCTAGTATTTGCCAATTCTTCCCCAGGGTGAGTGGAATGTCTGATGACGATCTCGATAGCTTCAAAGCTGTAAAGACATGAACAAAAGTTCCCCGGACTTGGGGATCAACAGGCTCAACTTGAGAAATTTCAGATAAGTACACTCCAGCCCCAGGTCCTCTGGATGGGTCCAATAGATAACGTCTGCTGTCACAAAACTTGTAAATCAGGCGTGCTGCTTTGACAGCTACAGATTCCCAAAAAAACAACAGCTCTATCAATTGCACGGGTTCAACGCTTTGCATGGTGACAAAGAGAATGAAATTTTTCAAGAACAGAAGCTTCTCTTTGAGGGTTTCAAATGCATCACGCTCATCGTTTCCATATAGCATCTTCGAACAGAGTACACATATCAGAGTATCTAATAGGGAATCAACGAGATCCCTAAGTCGTCCTGCATCTGGAACTCCCGCTAAGCGGTGTTTGTCCAAGTAACAGAGGAACGATTGCATCCTGCGATCACTCTGGAAATCACTAATCTCACACCGGAATTCATGGAGCGCACGCTTCGCGCCAGCATCACCTGATGTAAGATAAGCAGATTGAAGATCCTGGGTGTTTCTGCGAACCAACTCTTCAATCCTAAACGAGATATCACCTCCCAAAATTCCACCGTTTCTCGCACACAGAAATGAAGTTTTCATGAGTCTTACCCACACTTTCAGGTACGGAAGTGTACTAACCGAGCACTTCTTGTCCAACCACTCCAGATATTCAATAGTATCATCAAAGCAAGCAGTAATACTACTGCCACTACTGGAGGACATCTCCATCTTTGTCTCTTTATCATCAAAGCAAGCAGTAATACTACTACCACTACTGGAGGACATCTCCATCTTTATCTCTTTATTATCAAAGCAAGCAGTAAAACTATTACTACTGCTACTGAAGGACATCCCCATCTCTATATCTTCTTCCTAATCGACGTTGTTGTTTCCAATAGGTAAAGTAGTAGTAGATGTAGATCTTGATCTAGATCTAAGATCTAAGATCTTTCCTTTCTCATCCAACAAAGAATACGTACGTTTCACAATGTACCATATACAAATATATTGCAAAGAGTAGATGTGTAGCGCTACAGACCTGCGGGGGGTAAGAGTGCTGAGAGTTGCTGCTGCTGAATCGGAAGAAAGAGGAATGGATAATACTTCGGTGATTAGAAAGAATGCAGCGTCTGGTAAAGAAAGTGGTTAAGCTTTCTATTTTCCCCCCAATTTAATAACAATAAATTGTAATCATCTTTCTTTACACCAAAATTATTTTTCCTATTGGTAAAGAAGGTAGATTCCCCGGAGCAAATCCTAAAATTAGGCTGAAATTTAAAATATTGCTGAAAGTGGGTGGATTTCATGGAGGTGTTCTAGAATTAGGGACAAAAATTTTTGACCCCCTTGACGCGTGGTGAAGGCAATCTCCGACAGCGAAATTTCGAAATGCGCTGTCGGAAGCAACTCACCAACTGCAGGCGTAGGATGGCCGGCCGGCCGACAGAGAAAATTTGTGCCATTCGCCTCCTACCGAAAGGAAAATTTCACCTCCCTTCTTGCACCCGAGAAATTTTCTCCTACTCCTAACTTACTCTAGGATGATTCAACTGGACCTGAGGGGCAATAGAGACTAAACCACTATTGGATCAAAGGAGCACTAAGGTGCTCCTTTGGATTTAATACCAAAGGAGCTGCAGGTGGGGCTTGAAACCCCAACCTGCAGCAGGGGGAACTATACCAACTGCTCCCCTGACCACTGAGCCTTCGGCTCAGTGGCTAAATTTTCCTCAAGGTTACTTGTAACAATTTCTCTGGTTTCTACAGACATAAAATTTGAGTTAATTTTCTATCCTTTAATTTAGTTATTAGTTATAAATTATATATTTTGTACATGTAAATTATTTGATTTTTATAATGTTGTTTTTTGTTTTTTAGACGTGATTGTTGCATCTAATTTGAATTAGAGAATTTTCCTTTAATTGTCGTTTTTATTTGACTGGGAGACACAAAAGATAGGGATTATTAATATAATGTATTGATATACCAAAAAAAAAATTTTAATTCTGCCATAATGATAAAACACAAGTTGTTCCTTGTTTTTTGTCTCTCTTTCTTATTTTACTTTTTTCTTTTTCTTGGTGGGATGGTTTTATTTATTTATTTTTTATTAATGACTGGAGCGAGCCTTTTCTTTCCTTTTCTTTCAGAAATTTCATGGGTTAATTTGACTTTATCCATTTTGCTTAAATACATTTGTTAATCTGTTCCTATTGAGATTTAAAATGAATACTTCTGAAAGGAATGTAATTTTTCCATTCTCTAATCATGGATGCAAGAAAAAAGAAACAAACAAACAAACAAGTTTGACTATGTTAAGCATAAATATAATTGTTGAATTAGTTAGTTTGTGAATGCAAGAAAAAAGAAACAAACAAACAAGTTTGACTATGTTAAGCATAAATATAATTGTTGAATTAGTTAGTTTGTGATTAGAGAATGGGAAATAATGAAATGATGCATTTTTCATGTCCTATATTTAAAGATGAAAAATAATACTCCTCTTGCTTTTGTTAATTAAAATACTGATCGTAACTAGTATAAGACCGCGTGTACTGCCACGAAAGTCAAAGGCATTTGGTTATTAAAAAAAGACAATGCATGTTGGACTGCGTTGTCATGAGAAAATTCGTAATTCACTGAAGGAGATTTGGTCAAAAATTAAATTATTTTTGTTGAAAAAACATTTCCAGATTCATTTAATAATCCTTGAGATCACATAATATTTGCTTAAAAATTTCCAAGTGTGAGATTTACATGATACCAATTGGGGCATTTGGAACGTTTTGTAAATCAAAGGCATCAACTAGTCTTAAGATATGGTACAACTAATTTTATATCCTTTTGTTTAAAAAGAACAACTAATTATTCTATATTGGAGTAGAAGTAATTTGCAAGACAAAAATGCTATGCTATTCTAGATTTTGAAATAATCAAATAATCAAAAATTGACTTTTCAAATTATGATTAGTTACAAAATAAACTAAAAAGATCCTACCTCAATATCAAATTAAAAATGTAAACAATTTAGTACTACACACACGTATTTTCAAATCTTTTGATGATCACGAACTTGACAGTTATTAAGAAGTAAGGTAAAGTTGAGTTGCATTATTTACACTCTTTAAAATGATTTGTATCCCTATGGATTTTAACTTTGACGTAGAAAATCACAGTAGGTTGCCTTTAGAATCAAATAGTATAATATTGTCACTTCCCTTATACTTGCACAACCACAAGAAGCAGAAGCTTCTTTGTACATCTTATTTTTGTTCAAAACTATAATTGTAAAAATTAGAAGAAATTGTTGTTGAGAGGATAATCCTTTCTATTCTTCAAGAGCTTATAAACTTAAAAAAATATAGGAGTTATAATAATGTAATTAAATATAATTATTAGAGTACTAAGTATAATAAATATAAAAGTAAAGGCAAAGGCAATCATTAATCAATTTCTTAGTTGATCACAATTATGACAAATTGATATGAATATGGCCGTTGCAATAATTATAAATCGTTCACCATTATATAGTCATATATGACTACTATAAAAAATTTCCCGTAAAATTGTCAAAATTTTAATTTATAATCAATAAGTAACTTTGAAATACTTGTAGTTTTTATTCAAATACTCTAACACTATATTATGACTTAATATTTACATATCAAGTAAACAAAATTTTTGCCAGTTATTAACCCATATTGTCAAACTCAGCCCTAAGTCTTAAGAGAAATAGGCCAATAGTTAATAAAATGAATTTTGTCAATGGTTACGGAAACTCCAAAAAGAAATAGGTATGTATTACATTCTGACCCTGCATTAATCTTTAACTTTCGCTAAACACCCCATTAACAAAGTGAACTACATTAAAGTAAAGCCTGAGAAAAACTTTTGATCATCACACTCAAAAGGTAATATTAGCCCTGTTAAGTTATGAATTCCTGTTGCAAATGAGAATCGTGAAGTAAATATTGGAGAAAGGATTTCAAACTTTTTACTGATTTTAAAAGGTCAAATGTTTAAGTGCCTTTTCCCCAAAGAAATGACAAACAAATTGAATTGGAGTTATTTATTCAAATATTATTTTTTTTAAACAGATTTAAAACTAATAATGATTTAATTAGCATTCTAAAATTAATGAAATCAAGGTTGTGGAACTTGACTTTATTAAAATATAAAGTCGAGCTTATCAAACTCGAACTCAGTAGAGATTATCTATGTAGAGTTCACGATTAATTTAAACGATGCCATTTAACTGAAGTCAACATTGGAAAAATCAATTTCAAGTAAAGTTTGAAATGTATAAAAAAAAAAAAAAAAAGTAGAGAAAGGAAGGATACAAACATTCTTCAAAATCGAGTAATCAACCCAAATTCTTATTCCTAAATTTCTCAAATCTCTAAAATCTATCTATTGTTGTTTTTCATCTCTCAAACTTCTGTAATCAACCCCTTGTGTCTAATCATCCCCAAATTCTTATTCCTAAATCTCTCAAATCTCTAAAATCTATCCACTTTTTAACTCATGAAAAATATGCTGTCTTGCAACTTGCCAATCTGCAGTTGTGAAAATAATGGATTTGGCAAGACTTTTAGACATTCTATGCAACAAATCACAAAATTACTTTTTCACTTTAGCCTAACGTTGTGGATCTGTTGTGATCCAATTAATAAACATGTTTACTGGTTTTAGAGGTTGCGGTTCTGCTTTGGTGCAAACTCGCCGTTTTATGGGAAATATGTGACAAACCAGCATGTGGCTTGGGCAAATAGAGACAGAGAAAGAATAATAGCGGTCTCTAGGCATCAAATATCGTGGACAATTTCTAAGTATATGTATAGTTGATGAAAGAGATTGATGTATGGTTGGTGGTGTATATATTAGAAATGGTTGGGTTGTTGAGTTTTACGCAGGTTTGAAATTTTTGAAAAAGTTCATAATATATACTACAAAAATTTCGATAAAATTACAGAGAAGATTTAAAGTTTATATAATTTGGAACGATTTATTTTATTTTAAACTACGTGTCGATCACGGGTTACAAGTTCTGTCGTGACAATATGGATGGCGTCTTCACAAAGAGAGCATTATAATAAGCTAAAAGAAACCAGCTATCCCCATAGCCAAAACTAAAATGTTTGTACCAAAAAGATAACGTCAACTAAGGAACGTGAGGCCAAAACGAAAAGAACCATTTAGGCAACTTAAACACAAGTAAATTGAGCATTGAGCAATTAAACACAAATAAACAAAGAGGAGAAGACTGCTTATGGTGCTAGGTACAACAGGAATTTCTATTTTTATATTGACTTATGCATTCAGAGAACAGAAACTCTAGTCTGTGTTCTCCAACTAGAATGAATAGAAAATACTTCAAAATTTACGTTTATGTCATATCAATCTGTAGCACCATAGAAGTAGATTTCAGAAACTGGGATTATAGGATTATAAACATTAATAAAGATTATCCCCAAAAACATTAATAAAGATTAAATGGTAAAAAAAATATGGACAATATCTAAAAAGAAATTATGAGAGAGAAATTCATTAATGCATGACTGTACTTGCTATTGCAATTACAAAGTTATAGCATCAATTTCTAAACAAAGCATGGGGAACCTTCCAGATTGTTATGAGAATGACGAATAATTACATTACCAAACTGTTTAACACATACAAGTGGTAATATACTAGAAATTTTTCTAACCTCATGAGTGGAATGCCAATTCTGCATTGACTACCCATTGCAAATCTTCCATCATCAATAGACATGAATAGCTCACCACCATGGTTCAATGTCGCGGTTGCGGTCGCGGTCCCGGCGCGTACCATTTCACTTCGAACTCGACGTATCGGTCGCGGTCTCAGTGAGACGCACATTTTGAATCAATTTTTATTCTAAAAACTATAAATAATCATTTAAACTATAAAGAAATTATGCTAAACAAAAATAACCAAAAAAATAAGTAAATAAAATATCTAAAATGTACCATTTTTATCGATATAGAAAACCAATCTATATCTTTTAAAAAAATCAAATTAAACAAAATGCAAAAAATTGAATTGAATGTTTGTACCTATTAATACCGACTAGAATGACGATGCGGTTCATTGCTTCCTTCAGTGCATTATTTCATTAATTCCTTTTTTTTTTTGCACGCCAATCAAAACACTACTTCCTTTTTTTTTTTTATCACTTCAATCATTGGAGGGACTAGAGGGCATTTTTTCCAATTAAAAAAGTAATATTTGCGTTGAAAAAAAAAAGAAAAACAATCTGTGCTCAGATTGCTTTAAAAAAAAAAAAGCCTCTGCGCACAGTGCGTGCAGACTGCTTTTTTGAAAAAAAAAAATGCAATCTATTGCGTTTAAAAAAAAAGCCTCTGCGCGCGATGCGCGTAGACTGCTTTTTTTTTTTTTAAAAAAAAGGGAATCTGCGCACAATGCACGCAGATTGCGTTTAAAAAAAAAAGCCTCTGCGCGCATTGCTTTTAAAAAAAGAAGCAATCTGCGCGCGCTCAGATTGCTTTTTGAAAACAAAAGGCCACTGCGCGTTACCAAAAAAAACTGGCGTCGTCGTCTTCCCCACGAGTTGCAACTCCAACGCCGGAAAGTCGGCTGGACAAAGCCACAGTCAACCTCAACATAACCACCATAGCAACTCTCCTCAGCCTCAACCACGATCCCATCTGCCAAATCGCAGCCATAAACACCAAATCACACCACCCAGCTTGGCGATTCAGCCGTCTCCGAGTGAAATCGAATCGGTTTCGGATCGCCAAACTCCGATCCCGTTCTGACTCGATCGAGTCATCTCCGACTCGGCCGAGTCTTTGAACCATGCTCACCACTGTCAAATGACATGCGAGTAAACCTTTCCAATCTCAGTGCCAAGGAGATGTGCAAATTCAATCTTCTTCATGTATAATGATCTTTAGATCCTCATTTCCCATTTCCATCTGTTCTTCTTGAATTTGCTTCATTAAACTTATAGCAGACTTGTGACACCATCCCACCTCAATCATTTTAATGGTTGCAATATCCCCAAAACAAGAAGGGACCTCTTCCAGATTCCAACAACCATGCAAAACTAGTTTTTGAAGCGGGGGAAAATTGTCACAGGAGGCTGTCCACCTGACAATGTTGAAGCGTCGCAATTTCAAGAACGTAAGATTAGGAAATTCCCCTTCTTTCATTTCCCATGATTCTCCCATAAATGATTCACTAAGTAATTTGAGCACTTGAAGATTGGGCAGCTTTCCAATTGTTGAAATTTCACTCCATGGCTGCAAACAGTGGGAGAGAGTAAATTTTTTTAAATTCAAGGGAAAAGCACACTCAAATCCATAAAATCCGTCAACACGAAGTGATTCTAGCCTACTCAAATAGTCCTGCTCAAATAGCCTACTCAAGGGAACAGCACGTGCACTTTAATCTACGGATGCTTAGCAATTTTGTCATTATCTTTTGAATGCTTTGCGAAGAGAGATCAATTGCAAGGGTAAAGGTGTCTAAATTATATAAATCTGGGAAGACTTCAAGATTGTCAATGGGTAACCTAAAATCAACCACTGACTTAACAGCATATCTGCTCACTTTTGAATGTCCTTAGTATGTGGGTGTGTGATGGCATTGGTGATTGCTTTGCTAAAATGTTGGTGGGAGAAGTGTATTGTGGATTGATGGGCATGGGTGACTTGTATGCATGATTTATGAGTATTTTAGCTTAATGTGCTTTGTTTTGCTTTATTTTTTGCCATTTTTGAGTTGTTTTGGTGGTCGATTTGTGTTGGATGAAGTTGGAAAGGGTGGAGTGTGTTTTGGCCGTTTTGAGGCAATGTAGGAGGTCGAGCCGTGGGTCTGGGAAGGCCAGCCGCAGGGGCAGTTGAGACTGCGGCACCCGCGGCTCAACCTTGTTTTTGATTGGAGCGTCTGATCGTGGCTACGGTGTTGGTCACCCCACGGTCTAGCCCGTGGATTGCGAGCCGCTGGTTGAGCCAGGCGAACTACGGCCGCGGCTCATCCTTGTTCCACCCATGACTCAGCTTTTGTTGAATCCGCAGGTGAGTTTTTCTTGATCTGCGGGCATGGATCAATCTGCTACACTTGCAGATCGTCCCTTTTTCTAGTTTGTGCTCCGTTTTGTGTGTAAGGTCTAAGGTTATGCTTTATTGTAGAATTATTAATAGAATAATTCTATAATTGAACGTTTATTTATGTGTCATAGGCAAGGACGGTGATTTTCATTACTCGGACTACTTGAATTAGCTTTGATTTGAAGTAAGTAATACTTGAATCTCTTTAAATTTTGAAAATGTACCTTGCTAAATCTATTGTTTTGAAATGTAAATTCTTATATAAATTGGGCTTGAGCTTGGTTATATTTGGTTTTAGTATGAAATGAGTATACGTGGCCTAATTGTTATTTGAATGACTATGGTTTGAGTTCTGATATGTGAAATGGATTATGATGAGACTAGTTCCTTAACTTTGGTGTTTGTAGTAAAATATTTGAACCGTACTAATCGGGTGATAGTTAGTTTTGAACTAAACCAATTGGGTGGTAATTAGTTTCGAACCGTATATTTTGAATCATGTGAACTATGGCTTTGTATTGCAAGTGTATGTATATGTTTAACAATCTTAAACCCCAAACAGACCTTTTATTAATTAGTGGGTGAATTGTCACTCGCCCCATTCTCGTAATTCGCAAGTGATGATTTTGTAGAAGAATATTGAAATTTCTTTTGGGCCTCATAGTTATAGTTTGGTATATAGGCTGAAATGAGATTATTTTTGTTCATTGATGTATAACCATATTTTGATATAGACTAGGTTATACATATGACCCCAAATTATTTTTGTGATGGAAAATTAAAATGTAAATGGATTGTGTATATTTTGATTTAAATGAATGATTATCTTTTGGGATAATATTGTATATTACTTAAGTTATGATATTGTGATTGAGGTTTTGTATTGATTAGTCTTGTGTTCTAGTGTATGTTAAGGTATGGCAGGTGCCAGGTCTCGAGCACGGAGCACGGAGCGTGACAAAATTCACTAATGCATGACTGTTCTTGCAACTGCAATCACAAAATCATTGCATCAAGTTCTAACCAAAGCATCGGGAGCCTTCCGGAAATTGTTTTGGAAATGATAAATAATTACATTACCAATCTATTCAAAACATACAAGTAGTAATATATAGTAATGCATCAAGCCTAAATAGTGGAATCCCAATCTGCATTGGCTCCTCCGTATTGCAAATAGACATGAATGGTTCGCCACTGTCAGATGATATGCGAGGTAGCCTTTTGCTCTCAGTGCTAAGAAAATGTGCAATTTCAATCTTCACCCTGTATAATGATCTTTAGATCCTCATTTCCCATTTCCATCTGTTCTTCTTGAATTTGCCTCACCAAACTTGTAGCAGACTTCTGACACCTTCTCACCTCAATCATTTTAATAGTTGCAACATCCCCCAAACAAGATGGGACCTCTTCCAGAGACTGACAATTGTGCAAAACTAGTTTCTGAAGAGGGGGAAAATCGTCACAAGAGGCTGTCCACCTGACAATGTCCAAGTCTTCCAATTTCAAGAATGAAAGGCTTGGAAATTCCCCTTCTTTCATTTCCCATGTTTCCCCCGTAAAGGATTCACTAAGTAATTTGAGCACTTCAAGATTGGGTAGCTTTCCAATTGTTGAAATTTCACTCCATGGCTGCGAACAATGGGAGAGAGTCAATTTTTTCAAATTCAAGGGAAAAGCAAACTCAGTTCCATGAAAACTACTCAAATGAAGTGTTTCTAGCCTACTCAAATAGTCCAGTACAACAATTACTTTCCAATCGAAATCTGGCAAATCTGGTTCGATGCACACGCACTTTAGTCTGCGGATGCTTGGTAACTTCCTCATTATCTTTTGAATGCTTTGCCGATCAATTGCAAGAGAAAAGCTGTCTAAATCACATAGATCTGGGAAGACTTCGAGATTGTTAGTGTGAAATCTAAAACCAAATACTGAATAACTCCAAGATCCGCTGCTTATACGAAGATGCCTCAGTTTCTTCATCTTCCAGATGGTACTGGGCAAATCAACATGAATTCCACGACGGGTAAGGATAAAAGTCTCTAACATTGACAGGTTGGATATTGAAGATGGGATGGATACACATGGAATTGCCAAGAATCTCAAGTGAACAAGCAATACTAATTCCTTTGGAAAATGCATAAACCAAGTACGATTCCCGAAATCCAACACTCTAAGGAGCTTAAACATCCTCAGAACGAAAATTGGATGCTTCCCGCTAAAGGACAACTTCCCATTTCCAAAAAAGAGCATACATCGTAAATGCGGAAAGAATAGCCTTGGCTTAATAAAATCCTCTCCCTTGGTGTAAATACACAATCTATGTGGGTTGTATGGTCTACTGAAAGCAGAAATCTCATTATACCCATGAAAAATCTGTAGAAATCTTTCTTCTTTAGCTTTTGCCACGCAAAACTCATGTAACAAATCATGAATTCGGCAAGCTTTCACACCACCTGTAGTTCTTTGATGGCTAACTGTAACCAAACTTCTACCTATCAGATCCATCAAGTACTCTTCCGCTACATCCTCTAACTTCTTTAACCCAGTCTTTTGCACAAATCCTTCTGAGATCCATAGCGATATTAACCTTCGGACTGGAATCTTTCTGTCTTCTGGAAATGCACCAAAATAAAGAAGGCATGGCCTCAAATAGTTTGGTAAATGACTGTAACTCAGCTCCAATGTCTTCATGCAGTGTTCAGTCTCAATAACAGTGCTCGAACTGAGACTATTTGCTACATCTTCCCAGCAACCTTGCTCAATAGTTGCAAGAATCCCAGAAACAATTGCAACTGTGAGAGGTAGCCCCTTACAATATTTTGCTATTTGCATCCCAACAGCACTTAATGCTAGGGGGCAGCCTTGTTTGCCAAAGAGCTTATTTTGCAGCAATGCCCAACTCTCTTCATCAGTAAATGGACGAAGATAGTGAGGCTTGCTATCAAGTTTAGCTTGCAAAGACAAATTATGGAATCGACTGGTGAAGAGAATTCTGCTTCCATTGACATCCTCCGGGAACAATTCCTTCAACGAGTTCCATGCGACAATGTCCCACACATCGTCGAAAACGATGAGATACCTATGTCCTCTCAAACGCTTGTATAGCAATTCAGCCAAAGCATCTTCAGTCATTTTAAGACATTTGTCAGGAGACTCAATACCATGCAAAATCTGAAGTAACAAACGATGCCTGCTATGTACTTGAGATACAGTACACCATGCACGAATATGAAAGTGGAGCATAATTAAAGGATTGTGGTAAACTTTATTAGCCATTGTTGTTTTACCAAGTCCAGGCATTCCCACAATTGAGACAATATCCAAGTACTTTGACCCTCTTTCAAGTCTACTGGTAATAGCATCTACCTCATCATCAAGATCCACCAGAAATTCATTCAATGCTGGTGTATTGACTCGTGATGGCATGCGAACAAATTCCTTGGCAACTCTCTGGGGTTGACTATAATGCCTCATGCGGTCATGGATCTCAAGGGCCTCAATCTTAAGACACTCGATTTCTTTTGTGATGGTATCCAATGGCATAGAAGAACAATCAGGTTTATCACCAGCCATTACAGAGTCAATGACAAATTCGGCCTCGTATGCCACCTCCATAACACGACTCCAAAGAGCTTGGAGTCTATCATGCTGGTTGCGCTGCTTCGCAATACTCTGCAGGAAAGATCTTAAAAATATAAGATCTTCTTGGATTCTGTGGATTTGATCCTTTAGGAAAGCAATTGAAACAGTTTCAGAAATTGCTAGTTCCTCGATATTTTTCAGGAGGAAATCAATCGAGCCCAACTCATTGGTCCTAGGAAAACTGAATGATGGATAAAATTGTGAAACTTCTACCATAAAAAGCTCCAGGTTTTCCAGCAAATGGAAAAGCGCATTGTTTGTTTCGTTGGCCAAGCCTTCTGTTATTTCATTGCGAGAAAGAGAGCAAATCACAATTCCTACCTCACAGACCACGATTCTAATTAGATCTTTCATTTTTTCAGGTAGCCTATCGAACTTCCCTTGACGCTCGCTGAGGAGGTATATCAAGAACGTTACTCCATCACAAAGTTTTTGCATTTTGTCTTTCACAGAAATGATGAAACCAGAGGTATGATAAAGTAGCAGATCCCAAAGATTACCCAAGAGTGAATCGAGAATACCCGCAGCTAGTGTTTGCCAATTCTTCCCCGGGGTGAGAGGAATGTCTGGTAACGATCTCGATATCTTCAAAGCTGTTAAGCCATGAAGAAAAGTTTCCCGGACTTGGGAATTAAAACACTTAAACTTCTGTTGCAAATAGTGATGTGGAGAACCAGCTAAAGAATCATCGCTGTCGTGCCTAAACATGAAAATCAGGCATGCTGCTTTGATGGCCACAAGTTCAAAAGAAAGCAACAGCTCTACTTGTTCAACGACTTGCATGGTGACAAAGAGAAAGAAATTTTTCAAGAGCAGTAGCTTCTCCTTAATGGTATTACATGTATCATGCACATCGTTTCCCGACAGCCACAGCGGAGCACATTCCAGAATATCTAATAGGGAATCAACGAGATCCATAAGTCGTGCTGCATCTGGAACTCCCACTAAGCAGTGTTCGTCCAAGTTATCGAGGCCCAATCCCATACCGGGATCCATCGCGAAATCCCTAAGGTCAACCAGGAATCTATACCCCGCTCGCTTCGCGCCATCATCCTGGGTGTTTCTGCGAACCAACTCTTCAAACCTAAACCAGATATCACCTCCCAAACTTTCCCAGTTTCTCCTCCCAAACAGAAATAAAGTTTTCATGAGTCTTACCCACACTTTCAGGTAAGGAAGAGGACGCATCGACCACTTGATCTTATCCAACCACTCCAGAAATTCTATAGTAACATCAAAGCAAGAAGTAATACTATTACTACTACTGCAGGAGGACATCTCCATGTTTATCTCTTTTCCTAATCGACGTTGTTGTTTCCAATAGGCAAAGTATTAGCAGCAGATCTTGATCTTGATCTAAGATCTAAGATCTTTATTTTACTTTCTCATCCAACAAAGAATACGTAAGTTTCACAACGTACCATATACAAATATATTGCAGAGTAGAATTGTAGCGTTACAGACCTGTGGGGGGTAGAGTGATCTCTGATCTGATCTGGGTCTGCGTTGAAATCTGAGAGTTGCCGCTGCTGAATGGGGCAGAAAGAGAAGTGGACAATACTTTGGTGCATGGAAAGCACGGAGGAGCGGCTGGGGGGAGTAAAGAGGTTAAGCTTTTCTGTTTTCCCCAATTTAATAACACTAAATTGTAATCATCTTTCTTTATACGAAAAGTTATCTTTCTATTGGTAAAGAGGGTAGATTCCCCGCCATACTAGGCTGTTATCTACCTGTTTTGTAGCTTTCTGGAGGCATGGTAATTTGATTAGTTAACTTTTTTTTTTTAATTTTAAAGTTGTCTACTGAAGTAATTTTCATGTAAATTTCTAAAAGTATATTGTTTTAAAAATTTTTGATTAAATAATTTTCAAGTTAATCTTTCGATGCTTTTTTTCTTAACAATTTTGTAAGCTTAAGAATCAAGAGTAGGTTTTCGGCTTTGTTGCTTTTAGTATGAAGAATATATCTCCCTCTGTTCCTCTTTTCTCATCTTGGTTTTTAAGTTACAAATTTTTTTAAGAAAATAGAGAATGGTGGAATTAGAATAAAATAACAGAAAATTCATGTAGATAACTAAGATAATGGACTTAATTGATGCAATTATCAAAATAATATACTATTAAAAGTGTAATAAGTAAATTGACACGAAAATTAACTTCAATTGACAAAATAATATACTTTTAGAAGTTAAATAAAAAATTTAGAAATTTTTATAATGAATTCGAGATTTCTAATAAAGAAATTCATGAAATTTTATTTCTTGAGAGTATAATTTTATCTTAGCAATTTAGACATATGAACAATTTTTTAAATTCGTAATTCTCACTGAAGGAGATTTGGTCAAAAATTAAATTGTTTTTGTCGAAAGAACATTTCTAGATTCATTTAATAATCCTTGAGATCGCATAACATTTGCTTAAACATCTCCAAGTATGAGATTTATATTATGCCAATTGGGCATTTGGAACGTTTTGCAAATCAAAGGCATCAACTAGTCTTAAGAAATGGTACAACTAATTGTTATATCCTTGTTTAAAAAGAACAACTAATTATTCTATATTGGAGTAGAAGTAATCTGCAGGATAAAAATCATATGCTATTCTTGATTTTGAAATAATCAAATTAATCAAAAATTGACTTTTCAAATTATGATTAGTTACAAAATAAACCAAAAAGATCGTACCTCAATATCAAATTAAAAATGTAAACAATTTAGTACTACGCACCTATTTTCAAATTTGTCGATGATTAGGAATTTGGCAGCTATTAAGAAGTAAGGTAAGGTTGAGTTGCATAATTGGCACTTTTTAAAATGATTTGTATCCCTATAGATTTTAACTCTGATGCGAAAAATCACAGTGCATTGCCTCTTTGCCTCTAGAATAAAATAGTATAATATTGTCGCTTCCCTTATACTTGCACAACCAAAAGAAGCAAAAGCTTCACCGTACATCTTATTTTTGTCCAAAACTATAATTATAAAAATTAGAAGAACAGTTGTTGTTGAGAGGATAATCTTTTCTATTCTTCAAGAGCTTATAAACTAAAAAATATAGGAGTTATAATAATGTAATTAAATATAATTATTAGAGTACTACGTATAATAAATATAGAAGTAAAGGCAAAGGCAATCATTAATCAATTTCTCAGTTGATCACAATTATGACGAATTGATATGCATATGGTCGTTGCAATAATTATAAATTGTTCACCATTATGTAGTCATATATGACTACTATTAAAAATTTCCCATAACAAAGTCAAAATTTTAATTTATAATCAATAAGTAACTTTGAAATATTTGTAGTTTTTATTCAAATACTTTAACACTATGTTATCTACCTATATTATAAAAAGACAAACCTTTTACTATAGTTTGTCCAAATTGTGACACATGGATAGCCTCAATGAAATTCTTAGGTTCTTAATGTTTTGCCTTTTCCTTTTCCTCTGTTTTCTTTTTTTTCTCTCTATTTTTCTTTTTCTCTTTCTTATTTCTTTCCTTTTGATCCTACTGATATAATTGAGAGCAATAACTCATCTTCCTATAATTTCTTCCCCACGTCAGTCAATTAATAACTAAAATCTCTTCAAATCTCTCACTCATAAATCTTCTCCCAAATAACTGCCTGTTTGTGTATGTTTGTATACATTCTCTCTCTTAAATTCCAAAAGTTTAACCTATAAAGTTTGTTTGTTTCATATTCCAAAAGCTTTGGAGGTGTAGATTACCGACTAATTTCTAGAAATATTGTGAAAACTAAAATTTATCTAAAAAATGTGTAGATTGAGATTGGTGTTCTGGATTAAGGGTTGCCACCAACAACGTTGGCGGCGACCCAAGCATTTTTTCTTTTTTTTTTATTTAATAGTGTTGTCGCCAACAATGTTGGCGGCAACACAAAATATTTTCCACTCCAGTTCTCCAAGGATCGGGTGCAATTTGCCATATTTGTAATATAAAGGCAAAAAAAAAAAAAAAGGGGCAAATAGTGGCAACAAAACATTTCCAAATTGCACTCCGGTCCTCGAAGGACTGGAGTGCAATTTGGTTAATTTGTAACCAAAAAAAAAAAATTAAGAAAACAGTGTTGTCGCCAACCTGAAAAAAAAAAAAAGAATAGTGTTGCCGCCAACTTGAAAAAAAAAATTCTCATTACCGGCAATAATGTTATTCACTGTGCAAAAAATCTGTTCGTCCTTATGCATAACTTTCATTTGTCCTTATGCAATGAATTCCACTCATCCTTATGCACGCCTGAAAGGCTGCAAAACCTACGTAAACAAAGCAATGCCTATGAATTTTATCTTTACGTAAAGTCTCACAAATTTCAGTCGAATTGTCAAATCAAATAATTTTACACTGCAATAAATGAGTTTTCTGACAAAGTAATTCAGACTTTGAATTTGGATTTTAGCTAGCATACTTTGAATTGAGCAACCGGTTATATTATTTCATTCTATGTTCATTTTATTCATTCAGTTTTCTTCTTGTTTTCGTTTCTTCGTTGCTTTTGTTTTTTCATTCTACAAGTGTTCCTCATTGAAATTTTCACACAATTCCCTCTGAGTTGTTTGCTCATCTTCTTCAGTTTCATCTCCATAATCCAGGTTAATTCTTTTTTTTATTCTCATAATATTTTTATGTTTAACGAATGCAGAGCGTGTGAATTAAATGTGATTTCTGATAAGTTTTATTTTTGTAATTGTTTTGCAATTGTCTTGGTTCTTTTGTTCAACTTCAACTTCAATCGCATCAAAATCCAAGTTAGTTTCTTTTATTCTATTAATATTTTTTTTTAATGCTATGCTAGATTTTGTAAGTGTGATTTATTATTGTTTTATGTTTGTAATGTTTGGTAATTTGCTTGAATATGAAATTATAATGTGAAATGTTATTATTATACATCATTGTTGTGGAGAAGTGAGTACCCAACTTTGTTGCCATCAAACTGCTAAAGAAACAGACATGTAATAATTCAAATAATCAACATTTAGAAGTTAGATATTAGATTTAATCATGTTTATATGTATATTTAAGGGTTAATTTCAAATAATATAGCTGAAGACAACTAGTGTTAGTGTCGCGCCCCATTTTTCGAAAATAAAGTAATAAGTGTGAGTGAGGTCGGGAAAAAGAAAATGAAGAATTAAATGTGATTTTATTTATTGGAAAAAGAAGCGTGTAAATTTTTTGTAAAAAATAATTTTTAGAAAATGCTTTGTAAAAGATGATTCAATAAAAATGTGACAAACAAATGCTTTATTTTAAAAATAAAAAGAAAAAGGGCCTAAAATGGGACTTTGAAAATGCGACGGTTTTTGGGCTCGAAAATAGAGTCTAAAAAGGGTTTTTTAGTGAAAAAGGAGTCACCACTTGGTAGTGAGTTTTGGTGTACCAAGTCACCCGAAAATATTTTATAAAAGGTGAGAAAATTAAGAATGATTTATTTAAAGAAATGATTTTTGGAAAAATATAGGAAAAACAAGAAAAACCCTTTTAGACGACTCCGGGTCTTTGAAAACAAGAGAAAAAGGTTCGGGAGTCACAGTTGAAGAAAGGGAAGGCAAAGGCTTGCGCCTAAGGCACCCTTTCAACCTAGCCGAAACTAGTTGCGAGATTTAGTCTAAATTTTCCTAATATAACCCTAAGATTTTATCGCATTTGGATGCAACTATATGAATGCAAATCTCGTCCTAAAATGAATATTGTTAAGGGACAAAATGTTCCATTGAGGTTTAGTCGGAATTATCGCATTAATTGCGAAACCCGAGTCTAGAACTCGATGGAGTCTCGAGTGTAGATGCAAAATGAAATGTAAAAGAAAAGGAAAATAATAATATAGATAGTATGTGAACGAAGAAAGTGGGGATGCAAACATAACGGGTACAGGGGATTAATGGACTCGTGACTAACTATTCCTACTCACGGAGGGGGGAACGACATGTACGCCATCGCTTCCCACGTGAGTAGATGACTATTTCTAGTCAAATCACACAAATGACCTAAAATTCTATGTGTGGCGGAATCTAAATGTTATGCACTAAATAGATGTAAAAAAATAGATAATAAGTGATAAAGTATATAAAAGATTATAGAAAAATGGAAAAAGACCTAAAAAGATAAAATGTGTGTGAAATGTCATGAAATGCACACGAGAAATGATTCTAATACTAAAATGACCTAAAGGTCTAGCATTGGACTAGCGAAGAAACTGAAATTAACCACAACTAGCGTTGGACTAGTGTGGCGACGATACACATATATAATAATAAAGCAAGTAACTAATTAAAGCACATATTAAAGCGATGATCACATAAAAGCAAATAATAGCACGTAGGAACACATAGCACACAAACATGATAATCTAGATGCAAAGTTCTAAAGAAAGCGAATAAAACACATAAGCACATAGCACACATAGCACACAAAAAGCCCTAACTATTACACTGGGAAAGCCTAATTACAATCTAAAAATAAAAAATGAAGGGTAACCTATCTAATCTATCTATTACATTTTCTATCAAAATACATAAGATTTTTGTTAAATAGATAACATATAAACTATCTATTACATCAACTATCTAAATACAAAAATTTTGATAAATAGAATATTACCTATCTATTACATTTCTTTGAATAATCAAGATTAAATTCAAATAAACAACATGGCATAAATAAATAAATAAACACTCACACATGGATAAAAATTATAAGCACAAAGATACATGAAAACACATAGAAAAACACATTGAGCACGTAGGAGCACATAAAAAGAAATTAAAAGGGTAATCGAGGTACCTCCCGTTCGAGGACTCGGTACAAATTGCTACTAAATGAACAAACATGTTAAAAATACCACTATTTAATAAATAAACTACTAATTAAATAATTCCATACCAATCACCATGAACATGCTATGATAATTCAAACAATTATAGCAATAATAGACAAAATTAAAATAATAATTAAATATTTAGAAAATAATGAAAATTGTTTAAGTAAAAATAAATAAGTGCATAAATAAATAAAGTAAAACAAGGAAAATGAATAAAAAAATAAAAAAATAGTAGAAGATAAAACACAATAATACATACTTAAACTTTTAACACCCAAATGAAAATTATCAAAATAACTAAAAGGGAAATAGAGAAACTAATTTGAACATTAATTAGACTAACAAGACCTAATTTTAGAACATTAATTATAAATTTGATAAAATAAATAGTAAAAATGTGAAAAAGAAGTAATTTAAAGCTTTGAGGACTTAACTAATTTAATTTTTTTTTTTGCAAAAATAAAATATTATAAGATTTGGATTAAAAATGGAAATTTAAGCAACATTCTAAAGTAAAAAATGTAATTTACAACAAACAAAAGGGTAAAATTGTAATTTTAAACCCTAATTAAGGTAATGACATAGTTTATAACAAATTTAAAGGCTAAAATATAATTTTCAGCAAGTATAATACCCAAAAATAAAAATTTCCAGCAATACTCAAGGCCAAGAATATAATTTCAGCAAAGTCATTAAATGATACATAATTTACAGCAATGTATAGGGTCAAATTGTAATTTTCAGCTATATAAAAGAGCTAAAATAAAAATTCCAGCAGCTATAAGTATTAGAATATAAATTCCAGCAACAAATAAAAGACTAAAATACAATTTTCAACAGTTAATGGAGGTTTAAAACAAATTCCAGCAACATAAAGGACTAAAATATAAATTCCAGCAACAATAGGGGGCCAAAAATAAAATTCCAACAAGTATAGTGACTTAACTAAAATTCCAGCAAGGTTGGGGGGACAAAAATAAAATTCCAGCAAACATTCTAGGGAAAAATAGAATTTCCAGCAATGTTGGGGGACAAAATAAAATTCCAGCAAGCATTCTAGGGCAAAAATAGAATTTCCAGCAATGTTGGGGGGACAAAAATGAAATTCCAGCAAGTTAAAATATGAAAAATACAATTTCCAACAAGTTCTAAAACCAAATTGCAATTTTAAGCAGCATTCAAGGTTCAATTTGTAAATTATAGCCACATTAAACACCAATTTGTAATATCCAACAGTAAAAGGGGGTAAAACGAAATTTTTAGAAATATTTAAGGGTAAAAATGTAATTTTAGAAAAGTAAAGGGGTATAATATAATTTTATAAAAATATAGGGGTCAAAATGAAAAATTGAAAAACGTAGGGGCCAAAATTATAATTATCTAAAAGTTAGGGGACCTAAATGCAATTAATTGGGACCTAATTGCAAAGAAAATTAAATTATGGGGATCAATCTATAAAAAACAGAAACATAAATGCATAAATCAGAAATTATCGGTGCCACAGTGACATTAATAAAAGTATAAGGACTATAAAATAAATATCTATTATTAATTAAAAATAAATTAAAAGAACTAAACCATCAAAACGACGTAGTTTTGAGTGAAACTACGTCAAAACGACGTAGTTTCACTAAAACTCTTTTTTTTTTTTTTTACCAGTTTTCCTTTCTTCTTTTCTTTTTCCTTTTTTTTCTACTTTTTCCAGATTTTTCTTTTTTCTCTCTCTTTCTCTCTTTTCTTTCTTTTTCTCTCTTTTCTCTCTTTTCTTTTTTCTTCTTTCTTTCTTCCCTGATTCTGTTCTCCCTTCGCAGACTCTCTGTTCTTCCTCTCTACTCTTGCTGCGACTCTCTTCTCTCTCTCGATTTGCTCTCTAACTCGTTCTCTCTCTCTCTCTTGGTGTACTCTAACCGAATGCTCCCCAATCGGTTTTTTTTTCTTTTTTCTTTTTTTTAACCAAAATCCCTAAGGGGCAAGAACAGCAATCTTCACTCAATCCCATCACAATCAGACACCTATATACAAAATTTGTGGCCTTTGTGCTATAAGAAGAAACAAATTGAAGTTTGAATTGAAAATTACCTAGATTTGGGAGGCAGTTGAGGTGGAGAAAGGCGGTGGCGGCCTCCGGCGATAGAGGTGGTAATGGGGTGGCGCCACTGGTGGTGGAATGGCGGTGTGGTGGTGAGCCCTCTGTGGTGATTGTTGTTGTTGTTGTGTTTTTTTTTTTATACAGGTGGTGTGCGTGTGTTTGCAGGTATGTTCTGTGTGTGTGCAGGTGAAGGTTAGAATGTGTGTTTTGTGTGCAGGTTGGCGAAATATGTGTGCCTGTGTGATTGCAGGTGAAATGTGTGTGTGTGTGATGTGTGTGTGCTTGAATTGAAATGGGATTGAAGGATAGGCAGTAGGAGTGTGCACGGGTGTGACTCAGGTGAGGTGAGGAGTGAGTTGTGTCTGTGTGTGTATTTGTGTTTGATGAAAAAGAAAATGCAGTGTGCGTGACGAGTGAGTGTGCCTGTGTGTGTATTTGCTTGTGGTTTCTCTGTTGCTATGCGTGTGTAGTGTGTGAGTTTGATGTTTGTGTACCTGTGAGTGTGTGCAGGTGCAATGAGAGTGCTGAGAGAGAGGTGAAGTGTGTGTCTGGTGTGTGAGCTGTGTGTTGCAGAGAGGGAAGGCTGAGAGAGTGAGGCGTGAGGTGTGTGTGTTTTTGTAGGAACTGGGCGTATGTGTGTATATGTTGGTATGTGCAGGTGTGTGTTTGAATGTGTGTTTTGTGTGAGTGATCTGTGATGAAGATGCAGGGGGAGGGGCCGAGAGGGAGAGTGAGTGAAGTGTTTGTGAGTGAAGAGAAGGAGAGAATGGTGAGTGTATTGTGTGTGAGTATGAGTTGTGTGTGGGAGCTTTGTGGCTTAATGTGTGTGCAGATGGTGAGGAGAGAACCAGTGCAGAGAACGTTCTGTGTGTGTTTGTGATTTGCAGGTGAATGAAATTGGGAGAAAGGTGGGTGAAGTGAGTGCAATGTCTGCAAGGGAAAGGGATTGAGAGAAAAGAGTGAAATGCAAGCAAAAATCTCCAAAAATCTGCTGAATTGCAGGGGAGTTAGGAGGTGATGATGAGAGGAGGTATGGTTTGGAGTATGGCCATAAGGTTGCTTTGCAGCTTAAGTAGCTATGTTGCTGCTGTAACAGGCTGCAAAAGGCAGCCTGCTCCAGCCCCCTTTTTTTTTTTTTTTGAAATTTGTAAAGAAGAAGAAAAGATAAAAAGAAAAGAAGAAAAAAATGTAAGAAAATGAAGAAAATTGGAATAAAAATAAAAATCCTATGAACTTCTTAGAATAAAAAATAAAAGGTAAATAAAATAAAAAAATAAAACTAAAATTCAGCATTACTAGAAAAGGAAAATTCAATAATAACAAAAAATTAAAGTTTTAAAGTTAATTCACTGTTGAAAAATATGTCATAGATAAAAGGATACAATTTGAAATAAATACCAAATAGTTTTTTTTAAAATTATAAAAAAATTTTACATAAAATCTACAAATATTAAATGCACATATAAAATATTTCACACACAAAAATTCTTAAATAAAGGTGCATTAAAAAATGTGACGTAATATGACAAAAATTATGAAAATCACAAAAATACTAAATGACTCTTAAAAATCACAAAAATTTTACAAAAAATATATTATCCCATGAAACACATATACTGAAGTTTTCACTCAAAATTTTTTAAGATTAATGCATTCTTGGGAAATGTGCCCTTAATAAATAAAAAGACAAAAATTGAATAAATACTAAACGACCTTCAAAAATTATGAGATTTTTGCAAAAAATTTATGAATATACAAGATGCGTATATAAATTTTTTCACTTGAAAATTCTTGTAAAAATAATGCATTGGAAAACGTGTCGTTGAATTAAAAATACTAAAATTTTAAATAAATAATAAATGACTCCCGAAAATCATTAAAATCATAAATAATGATAAAACTAGTAAAATTATGTATTTAGAGAAAATAAAATAAAATAAACTAATATTTACATGGTGAAATTATCATTTTGCCCATGATACGACAAATTAGATATGATACGCGAAAATTATACTCGACCCCCGAAAAATGAAAAATACCCCCTAAAATAAAGTAACACACATATTTTTACCAAAGGTGTGTCAAAATTTGGTATCTACAGTTAGTTTTTAAAAATAATGTAATTTATAATTTACATTTACAATTTACAATTTATATATTAGAATTTAGGCTCTGGTCTGAAATGCAATTTGTAAATTTGTAACATAAAATCAAAATTAAAAAAAAAGAAATAGTATTGCCGCCAACCACAAATGTTCATTAATTACACTCCAGTCCTCAAAGGACTGAAGTGCAATTTATAAATTTGTAACATAAAATCAAAATAAAAAAAAAGGAAATAGTATTGCCGGCAACACAAATGTTCATTAATTACACGTGCAATTTACAAATTTGTAACCTAAAATCAAAATTAAAAAAAAAAGAAATAGTATTGCCGGCAACACAAATGTTCATTAATTACACTCCAGTCCTCCAGGGACTGGAGTGCAATTTACAAATTTGTAACATAAAATCAAAATTAAAAAAAAAAGGAAATAGTATTGCCGGCAACACAAATGTTCATTAATTACACTCCAGTCCTTTGAGGACTGGAGTGCAATTTACAAATTTGTAACATAAAATCAAAATTTAAAAAAAAAATAAGGAAATAGTATTGCCGCCAACCACAAATGTTCATTAATTACACTCCAGTCCTCAAAGGACTGAAGTGTAATTTATAAATTTGTAACATAAAATAAAAATTAAAAAAAAGGAAATAGTATTGCCGACAACACAAATGTTCATTAATTACACTCCAGTCCTCCAAGGACTGGAGTGCAATTTACAAATTTGTAACATAAAATCAAAATAAAAAAAGGAAATAGTATTGCCGGCAACACAAATGTTCATTAATTACACTCTAGTCCTCCAAGGACTGGAGTGCAATTTACAAATTTGTAACATAAAATCAAAATTAAAAAAAAAAAGGAAATAGCATTGCCGCCAACAAGATTGGCGGCAACACAAATCTTAATTAATTACTCTCCAGTACTGGAGTGCAATTTGGTATAAAATTAAAAGAATAGAAAATGTAACATAACAACGGATATAAAAAATGCAACATAACAACATAAATGCAAAATAGCAACGGATTTAAGAAATGCTAAAAAATTGAAATTCAAAATTCCCATAGCAATACAAATTTTTTTCTAAATTAGATTGCGGTCCCTATGCAATAAAAAAAACTAAAAGTATATGATTATAGGTCTTTTCGATTTAGTTATTTATTCTCAAATAATTATTTAAATCTTTCATGCAAATTATAATGTGAAATGTTGTTATTATACATCATTGTTGTGGATAAGTGAGCACCCAACTTTGTAGCCATCAAACTACTAAAGAAACAGACATGTAATAATTTAACTAATCAACATTTAGAAGTTAGATATTAGATTTAATCATGTTTATATGTATATTTAAGGGTTAATTTAAGATAATATAGCTGAAAACAACTAGTGTTAGTTTTTAAAAATAACGTAATTTACAATTTACATTTACAATTTACAATTTATATATTAGAATTTAGGCACTGGTCTGGAATGCAATTTGCAAATTTGTAACATAAAATTAAAATTAAAAAATAGGAAATATTATTAAATGTTCATTAATTACACTCCAGTCCTCCAAGGACTGGAGTGCAATTTGGTATAAAATTAAAAGAATAGCAAAATGCAACATAAGGCTGAAATTCAAAATTTCCACAGCAACACAAATTTTTTTCCAAATCAGATTCCGGTCCCTATGCAAAAAAAAAAAAAAAACTAAAAGTATATGATTATAGGTTTTTTCGATTTAGTTATTTATTCTCATATAATTATTTAAATCTTTCATGCAATTATAATGTTACTCTTAAACTTTTATTTAATAATATTTATCACCCAATCATAGTTTTGCATAATTAAAGCTTGACCTTAAACTTTTTGTGAATTATCCCATAAACTTCTTGATATTTGCATACTGAAAATATGGTATGCAATGTAGTTTTTGGCGTAATAGGCTAAAAGACGCTGATCGTAATTCAATTATTTTGGGGCGAAAAAATAGTTTCTATCATGGAAAGGTCAATTTCATATGACCCTCCACGATCGAATTAGGTACGAACAATTGGTAGAAAAATTATACGATTACATGGGCTTGGATAGGAATCGTTTCAGGTTGGAAGTCATTTATAATTGCTTGGCCCGAGTCCTAGCGAGAGTTAGGCAGGCAGTTCGCTAAGCCCTTTGGTATGCTTTAGGGTAAGGTGGGGTTGTCACAGATGATATCAAAGCTTAGGTTTGAGAGAAGTTAGTCTTAAAAGTAAAAAAAAAAAAAAAACAATGATTAGAAATGAATGATTATTAAGTACATTTAGGATTAGAATTCTAATCGATTTGTCATTGACAAATATAGGTATGGCAGAAAGTGAACATAGGGAGGCATCCCAACTATCTGAGGTATCCCGGAGATATTAGGGACCTCGCACCAGACCTATAGTTCCGTATAGAGAAGGACCTGGACATCCTTATAGGATATTTTCTCCTGCTCGCCGAGTGCGTCCCTCTTGTGGTTGTTGGAGAATGTACTCCTACATTTATTATGTAGTAATTCCCCTTATTGAGGAGAGTAGGCATTTGGGACGTGTGGGTGACATTTCACAGGATCGTATCCATGAGTTGAGGGAGACAGTGCGAGCCCAGACTCAGAGGATTAGGGAGCTCGAGGCTCAGGTTCCGGAGGAGTAGGAGTGGACCGATGCTTTCAAGGAGATAGTTCACGGTACCCGTGCCCGACTTACCCGAGTTGTACGACACATACATGATCATACAGAGAGTGTCATCGACGAGTGCATTCAGATGTTAGAGAGGGTGGTAGGCGAGGCGAGAGATGGAGGAGTTCACCTAGAGAATGGCCAGCCAGCACACCCACTTCTCGGGGCTGAGGAGGAGCCCGAGGGGGATGCCGAGAGCAGGCCCATGGAGTGAGTGCTGGCTAGCCATAGATTTTAAGATCATTTTCGTATTATGTAAATTAAGATTTTCACATGTATTTTTAGTGTTGTTGATATTAAGCGAATTCTGGAAGTCTTGCTGGCCACTGCTATGTATTTTTGTTTCAAATATATAACTCTTAACCCTAAATTACATAATTTTGTTTCAAATGAATTAAAAATTAGTTACTTGATAAACTCAAAATTTATCCGCAAAACACCTATTATGCATAATTTTAAAATACGAAAAGCTTAACCCTAACCCCTAAACCCTAAAAATTTGACCGTATACCCTAGACCCTAAATTCTAAACTTTTTGTTTACTTACTTTTTGACCCATAAAAATTTGTGTATTTATAATTTGGTCCCTAAACATTGAGTTAATTACATTTTTCTTTATGAAGATTACATTTCTGTATTTGTATTTACTTTTGGGCGCTTAAAATTTTACATATTTGTGAATTATCTCATAAACTTCTTAATATTTGAATACTAAAAATATGGTATGCAATTGTCGTTTGTTGGCATAATAGGCTAAAAGATGTTGATCGTGATTTAATTATTTTGGGGCGGAAAAATAGTTTCAACCATGGAAGGGTCAATTTCATATGACCCCCCATGATGTAAAAAAGTTTTATTTTTGGAGGAACCAATCGGTTATGCTGAATTGATTGATAGAGTATGCAATGTAATGCAATTAGACCCGGAATTATATAAGGTCAACTTAATACTAAGAAATGAGGTAGGAATGGGTATTTTTTCTGCTATGCCACTAGAAGATGACATTGGAATGAGGATATTGTATCATAGGAGTGTTACGTCACCGAATTATGCTAATGATGTATATGTGGAGGTAGAGGAGCTAATGGCATATCCTGCTTATACCTCTACATCATATGGAGTTATGAAAACTGGTAACCTCGATGCAGCAACACAGGGAGTTCAAAGTTCATTACCATCCCCACATGTCAATTGGGACGTGAACAATGAAGAGGACGATGATGAAGACTCTAAACTTGAACCAGACAGTGATGACTCTGATGAAAATGGCTTGGAGCAACCGGAATCTAGTAGGCAAGAAGGTCTCAGCACACATGATAACGTGGGGCCAAGTGAGGTACCGAGATAGGGAGATGTAACACCGGGTTTACAATATTCTCAAGGAGTCGATCATGCAATGGAGTTTGACACTATGGAAGTAGACCATGTTGAAAAATTGAATGTATGGGACGATAGAAAAAAAGAATTTCGATTGGGGCAGCTTTTTTCGGATAAAGAATAGGTGATACGAGCAGTAAAATTATGGTCCGTTCACCATAATAGGGAGTTCAAAGTACGGGAGAGTACACCTAGAACTTGATTTGTTCGATGTAAGTATCGCAACTTAATCCCTTCTTGCAATTGGCAGTTAAGAACCACTTTAAGAAAAACGCATAGGATGTGGATGATCGTGAGTTTCGAGAATCAACACACATGTGTTCGAGTGTCAAATAGCAATGACCATCGACAGCTTAGTTCGGATATAATTGCTGATTTCGTTATTAACCATATAGATAACGGACCTTTATACCCAATAAAAGAGATTCAGACAGATAAAAAAGGAGTTTCATATTGACGTGTCATATAAAAAAACTTGGTACGCTAGGAGAATGGCTATCGATATTGTATATGAAGACTGGCCAACTTCTATCGCCTGACTCCCATCTTTTATGCAGGAGTTGGTATCTACTAATTCAGGTACTGTGGTTGTTTGGGAACATCACCCAGAAAGCAGCCCAAGGTGCATAATTTTTGATTATGTATTCTGGGCATTTAATCCTGCAATTTAGGCATTTCTCCATTTACAGCCGGTTGTATGTGTTGACGGGACATTTAAGAAAGGGCCATATAAATCAAAATTGCTCGTTGCGATTGGATTTGATGCAAATAATAAAATGTTGCCCCTTGCTTTTGCTCTTGTTGACGAGGAAAGTAATCGCAGTTAGGGATGGTTTATGCAAAATTTGCGGATTCATGTGTGGAAAAATATTTCAAATATATGCGTCATCTCAGATCGGCATTTAGGTATTATTAATGCCATGAGAACTCTGAACGAGTGGATGGAACCATTTGCTCACCACCGATTTTGCCTTGTTCACGTTCAGAGTAATTTCAAACAAAAGTTCAAAAACGAACAGTACAATTTTTTATTTTAAAAAAAAAGTTTATATATCTTTTTGCCACCTAATATAAATGTTATGTTTGTTTAAAATGTATAGATTGAAACAACTAGTAATGGCCGCTGGCAAGGCAAACCAAACAAAAAAATACGAAGCATTCATAGAGCAAATTTGGAAAGCAAATAAAGAAGTGTACCGTTAGTTGAATGGTAAATCTGTTCAACCACACCAATGGGCATTATGCAAAGACGGTGGATATCGTTGGGGTCACATATCTACCAATATAGCTGAGTGTTTTAATAATTTGTTACGTAATGCAAGACTTTTATCAATTAAGATGTGCGTGGAGTTTATTTTTAATCAATCTGTAAAATTGTGGCTGAAAAAGAGAAATCTGGCTCGTAGGAGAACATTTCCTTTCCCGAAAGTTGTTTGGGACAAGTTTGTAAATAACAAAGCAAAGACAAAAGATTATAGAGTTCAGATTTACAATAATACTAAGGAAAATTACCGCATCAGAACTGCTCGCCGTCTTAATCACCGAGGCAGTAATTTTCAAATTGTCAATTTCAATGAAGGCACGTGTACTTGCAAGAAGTACAAAGAGCTACGATTTCCCTGTTCTCACGTGATGGCTGCTTGTATGCGATCTGGCGCAAACGCTGTTGACTTGGTTCATTATATTTACACATTTGCAGCGTTCAAAAAAGCATTTCTTGGTCAGTTTCAACCTATGCGAGATCTTGAATATTGGGCACAATCAGATTTGAGACTTAATTATCTGTCATGTAAGCTGCATAACAAAAGACCTGAACCGCTTAGAAATGCCAGGATACGCAATGAAATGGACCGTCGCTGCCCAGATACTCCCCGACGTTGTAGTCATTGTTCACAAATTGGCCATAATGCATCTAGTTGTCCTTACTCTAGTCATTGTAGTTATTAGTATATTAAAGATGTGTTTTACTACTGTATTAGTATTTGTTCCAATTATCGCAAATTATTGTACAACTCTTGCATTAATTAAATGAGGCTTGTTGCATTTAATTTTACAATGTTCCAATTAGGGTTTGTTTCAATTATATCAAACTGTTTGTATAATTGTTATGTTCATTATATAAATTTTTTTATCTCTAATAGTATACCATAACTACAGGTATGGATCACCCTCACAATTCTACAAATCCTCACCCAAGACTTTTTTATTCTAGTCTATTGTATCTTCAGGAACAACATAGGTCACGAGCTATTTGGCATGGTAATGATATACGTCTTGATATCAAGAGAAATGATAGATTTTTTTGGGGGTTGGTTAGTGACTTGGACGACCGCATAGGCCACAATTTAGACATAGCTGGATTCTATGGTATTGTGTGCGAGGCTCGTTCGCACTTGATCATGCATTAATAAATGCACTTATTGAGCATTGAAGACAAGAGACGCACACATTTCATCTCCCGTGGGGAGAGGCCACTGTGACATTGCAAGATGTTGAAGTGTTATGGGATTTACTTATAGACGACGCACCAGTTACTCTTCGAGACAGAAAACGACATATGTCAGAAAAGATTAATTTGGTGACAGTGCATTTGGGATGGCGTCCAGAGATAGTAAATTTTAAAGATGAACGATTTAAGCTTTTCTCTATTTGTGATCACCTTGACGGTGGACTTCCTGATGATGTGTCAGATGAGTTATGTCGTCAACATGCTCGTATGGTTATTTTGATATTATTCGCAGGAGTTATGTTCCTTGACATATGTAATAATGTTGTGAGTTGTCATTGGTTTGATTACATTCAAGATTTGGAGAACCTACACCAATATAGTTGGGGTAGTGCCGTTTTTGCTGTCTTATACCGACGGATGTGCGACGCATCGAGTCTGAAACATAGTGCCACGGCTGGACCCTACTTGTTACTACAGGTAAATTTTAACTTAATTGTACATAAATATACATGTATTCATTCATTTATTGGCACAGACTAGTTTTTTTTCTAACTTAAAAATGCAATAATTGAATTTTAGTTGTGGGCTTGGGAACGTTTTTCTACAATTCGCCCATCGATTGTAAATCCAATCCAAGAAGATGATCATCCATGGGGATATAGATGGTCCACAGACCACACAGGAATTGATGCTCTCCAGCACGTCCTCTTGTTCTACCGAGATGCACTTTCGAAATTAGGCCCAAATGATGTACTTTTCTCTATTTCACCTTAATTATGTCATCTAACCTTATTATTATATCTATTTTTTTAGTTAACTATCACTCTGTAATATTGTAGTTCATATGGAAGCCATACTCGACAGATGTGCTATCGTCTTTACCTGACTGTTGTTCAACCGGTTCTCATATTTGGCGTTCTAAATGCCCCCTAATATTTTGGCATATTGTGGAGTTACATCTATCGGATCGAGTATTGCAACAGTTCGGGATGCATCAACCAATTCTGGAGTTTCCTGAAACAAAAATTGAGTTGCTTGATCTTGGTCGTTCTGGATATCACGGTAGAGATTGGGAACAATTTCACGCACACTGGGTGCATTTTTGGGATAATAGGACGACCTCTGTAGTTTCTACATTGCCTGCAGAGACATATCACCCTACTCTTGATTACCTGAAGTGGTACACTTATCATACCGTCAGGCATATAAGCCGTCCTATCCAGCAGTCAATGTACCGAGAGGGTTATCGAGATGATGCATGGCAGCATCTTTATATGACATATTTTAAAACTGATACGAATTTGGTTATTAATTTTCGATATCACAAATTTAAACAATTCCATTTTGCATGTTGTGATAATCAAAATTACCTTTCTTTGTCAAATGCACAGATGGACACATTATCTAGGATAGGTCATACTACAGCACACAACGTTACTGGAATTGTTGATCATTCGCAGAATTTTCATTTGGCTTTTAGCTCGATACAAGATGAGGCATTCGGCACCATGCACTACCTTCAGCAAGGTCTTCGTATTTCAGTTGGCCGTATAAACTATCACGGTGCCAGTTCATCGACCTCTCAAGATATCCCCTATCAGCGATCTGTCCCTAGAGTACCTAATCGACATGATCGCAGGGAAGGTCGTCGCAGACGCGACCATCACTTTCCCCGAGACGAGGATGACTCTCATTCTCAACAGCAAGACCATTATACTTCTCATCCCAATCAGCGAAATGAAAGCCCTCAACTTACCTACTCTGTCGCCCTACCTACTACTACATCTGTTTTTGGATATGAGAGCACATCGTTTGCAAATCTTGATGATCAGTTGCACTCGATTTTTGATTTTCTTAGTGGATCTCAAGGTTTGTCTACTAATCTTGACTACGTCGATTTCTCCACTCCTACCAATCCAGCACCTAGTACGCTTGCTCCACAGTCGTGTCCTTCATGTGGCGAGACTCCTATTTTAGTCGCTTCGCCTGATACCACTGATGCACCATCTTTAGATTTTCCGATTCGGCCAAGGAGATCTGATCGCTTGGTCAACCAAAACTTATTACACAGGCGAAGACATTGGAGATGCGGTTGCTCAATCACTCCACATGATAGGGATAGAAGATATTAGATAAACTGAATTATGACAAGGCCTAAGAAATATTTGTATTTTTTAATTAATCTGACTTTAGTTTTTTTTATTCTTATCATCTTTTGTTGTCATATTTTGTTTTTATTGCTTAATTAACTTTTAACTTCGATCATATCAATTAATTACTATAATTATACCCTTCAATTAATTACTATAATTATACCCTAAATCCTAAACCCCAAATTACATAATTTTGTTACAAATGAATTAAACCTAAACCCTTAAATTATATCTCCAAAACAAGTAATCCAAAAAATCTTAAAATCCGAAAACCTAAATCCTAAACCTTAAAAGCTTAACCCTAGATTCTTAACCCTAAGTTGTAACCCAAATCCAAAGTTACATAATCTTGTTTTAAATGAATTAAAAATTTATTTATTTGATAAATCCTAAACCCTTATATCCCCAAAACACCTAATTTAGAAACTCTAAACCCTGAAAGTTTAACCTAGACCCTAAATTACATAATTTTGTTGCAAATGAATTAAACCTAAACCCTTAAATTATATCTCCCAAACACGTAATCCAAAAAATCTTAAAATCTGAAAACCTAAACCTTAGATTCTTAACCCTAAATTGTAACCCAAATCCTAAGTTACATAATCTTGTTTTAAAGAATTAAAAATTTATTTATTTGATAAATCCTAAACCCTTATATCCGCAAAACACCTAATTTAAAAACCCTAAATTCTGAAAGTTTAACCTAGACCCCAAATTACATAATTTTGTTGCAAATGAATTAAACCTAAACCCTTAAATTATATCTCCAAAACAGATAATCCAAAAAATCTTAAAATCCGAAAACCTAAACCCTAAACCCTAAAAGCTTAACCCTAGATTCTTAACCCTAAGTTGTAACCCAAATCCTAAGTTACATAATCTTGTTTTAAATGAATTAAAAATTTATTTATTTGATAAATCCTAAACCCTTATATCCCCAAAACACCTAATTTAGAAACCCTAAACCCTGAAAGTTTAACCTAGACCCTAAATTACATAATTTTGTTGCAAATGAATTAAACCTATACCCTTAAATTATATCTCCAAAACAAGTAATCCAAAAAATCTTAAAATCTGAAAACCTAAACCCTAGATTCTTAACCCTAAATTGTAACCCAAATCCTAAGTTACATAATCTTGTTTTAAATGAATTACAAATTTATTTATTTGATAAATCCTAAACCCTTATATCCCCGAAACACCTAATTTAAAAACTCTAAACCCTGAAAGTTTAACCTAGACCCCAAATTACATAATTTTGTTGCAAATGAATTAAACCTAAACCCTTAAATTATATCTCCAAAACAGGTAATCCAAAAAATCTTAAAATCCGAAAACCTAAACTCTAAACCCTAAAAGCTTAACCCTAGATTCTTAACCCTAAGTTGTAACCCAAATCCTAAGTTACATAATCTTGTTTTAAATGAATTAAAAATTTATTTATTTGATAAATCCTAAACCCTTATATCCCCAAAACACCTAATTTAGAAACCCTAAACCCTGAAAGTTTAACCTAGACCCTAAATTACATAATTTTGTTGCAAATGAATTAAACCTATACCCTTAAATTATATCTCCAAAACACGTAATCCAAAAAATCTTAAAATCTGAAAACCTAAACCCTAGATTCTTAACCCTAAATTGTAACCCAAATCCTAAGTTACATAATCTTGTTTTAAATGAATTAAAAATTTATTTATTTGATAAATCCTAAACCCTTATATCCCCAAAACACCTAATTTAAAAACCCTAAACCCTGAAAGTTTAACCTAGACCCCAAATTACATAATTTTGTTGCAAATGAATTGAACCTAAACCCTTAAATTATATCTCCAAAATAGGTAATCCAAAAAATCTTAAAATCCGAAAACCTAAACCCTAAACCCTAAAAGCTTATCCCTAGATTCTTAACCCTAAATTGTAACCCAAATCCTAAGTTACATAATCTTGTTTTAAATGAATTAAAAATTTATTTATTTGATAAATCCTAAACCCTAATATCCCCAAAACACCTAATTTAGAAACCCTAAACCCTGAAAGTTTAACCTAGACCCTAAATTACATAATTTTGTTGCAAATGAATTAAACCTAAACCCTTAAATTATATCTGCAAAACAGGTAATCCAAAAAATCTTAAAATCCGAAAACCTAAACCCTAAACCCTAAAAGCTTAACCCTAGATTCTTAACCCTAAATTATAACCCAAATCCTAAGTTACATAATTTTGTTTTAAATGAAATAAAAATTTATTTATTTGATAAATCCTAAACCCTTATATCCCCAAAACACTTAATTTAAAAACCCTAAACCCTGAAAGTTTAACCTAGACCCTCAATTACATAATTTTGTTTCAAATCAATTAAACCTAAAACCCTAAACTTATTTCTCCGACATACCTAATCTAAAAAATCTTAAAATTCGAAAAGCTTAACCCTAAACTCTAATTTATATAATTTTGTTTCAAATAAATTAAAAATTAGTTACTTGATAAACCCTAAATTTATCCACAAAACACCTAATATGCATAATTTTAAAATCTAAAAAGCTTAACCCTAAAGCCTAAATTACATAATTTAGTTTCACATTAAAAATTAGTTACTTGATAAACCCTAAATTTATCTGTAAAGCACCTAATATGCATAATTTTAAAATCTGAAAAGCTTAATCCTAAACCCTAAACCCTAAAAGCTTGACCGTATACCCTAGACCCTAAATTCTAAACTATCGATTGTAAATTATAAATTATAACTTAAACCCTAAAAATCTTAAAATCTGAAAAGATTAAACCCTAATTTAAAAAACCCTACCCTAATCCTAAAAATCCTAAAAATTGAAACTCTAATCTCAAACATTTATCCTAAAAAATCTTAAAGACACTTAAACCTTTAATTAAAAAGTGTGTTCATGCCAAACAAGTTCGATGTGACTATTCAAAATTTTAAAAATTATTTTTTAATTTTGGACTATCTTTTTTAAAATTTTAATTTAAAAATATTAAATTATTTTGTTAAAAAATATTTTATTCATTATATTTTTAATTTTATATTTTAACTAAAATAAAAAAATAAAATCGTATGAAACTAACACTATTTTACCCAAATTTATTTTTAAAAAATTACATTCTTTTTAATTCAATTTTTTCATTTCAAAATATTTTATTCTGTTTTAATTTTATATTTTAACTAAAAAAAAATATTACTATTTTTTTCGGGTTGCCGCCAACCTTGTTGGCGGCAACACTGTTTTCTTAATTTTTTTTTTGTTACAAATTAACCAAATTGCACTCCAGTCCTTCGGGGACCGGAGTGCAATTTGGAAATGTTTTGCTGCCGCCAACCAATATTTGCCCCTTTTTTTTTTTTTTTTGCCTTTATATTACAAATATGGCAAATTGCACTCCAGTCCTTGGAGGACTGGAGTGGAAAATATTTTGTGTTGCCGCCAACATTGTTGGCGGCAACACTATTAAATAAAAATAAAAAAAAAAAAATGCTTGGGTCGCCGCCAACAGAACATCGATCTCAATCTACACATTTTTTAGATAAATTTTAGTTTTCACAATATTTCTAGAAATTAGCCGTAGATTACCACATGTTTTTGTTAGTTTAATTTTCCTTCTTTGCCAATTTTTTGTTGATAAATTCGCATTGCTATTTTTGTATTAACTTCTTTTTCCCTTACGGGTACAGCTTAGTATATATTAAGGATAACATGTTTTTGCTTATATTTTTTTCCTCGCATGGTTTTATTTCAACTGAGCAATTCATATTACACGTGTTCTATTGACTCATGAATCAATTACATTATTGAAGATTAATTTTATTCTTAAAAAAAGAGGCATGTAGTTGTATTGTTGTTCTTTCTTTCGAAGTGTGGTTTTGTTAAAAAAAAAAAAAAAATCATGCCTACTCTTGTGTGTGACAATATTTCGAAAAAACTCTTTGCCATGATCCATCTCTGTGTTTCCAGAATCAATTTCACCTTACATGATTAATCCAAAAATACAAAATCTCATTTTTTTCTTATGAACATAAAATTTTCATATGAATGTCTGTGCTTTTTTGTTTTTTTTTTTTTTTGTTTTCTTGAGGCAACAAGCTATTTTACATGAATTTGATGTATGTCCATGTGTGCATTTATATGTATGTATTTAGCAATACATTTTTGTTTAAGCGGAAGAAATTTTTCCCCCCAAGTATTACAAATAGAATCCCCCTAGGAGGATTGCATGGTGGGTTCTGGGATTGGGTTTACAAATAGAATCCCCCTAGGAGGATTGGATGGTGGGTTATGGGGATTGGGATTTGATATAGTGTTGCATCAGTAATACTTAAATTCATGTTATACTGTAATTTCAAACAACAAACAGCTTTATTTAAGGTTTATGCTACGCGGAAGAATGAATTACACTTAATTACCTTCAATTAACTTAGTTAGTTATATCCCTAAATTTAGTTTCATTCTTTCTCATGTCATTTCGCAATGTTGTGCAATTTACTCATTGAACTTTTATTTTGAGTTGCAAGAACTCAATACAAGGATTTATTAGTTTTTTTTATTTCCAATTGGTGTTTTGATATTAAAACTTGATATTATCTATTAATCTCTTAATTTTGTGAATATTTATAGTTTTTCTTTTATGCTATTGACTTTATCTATGGGTTGTCAATATTTTGTATATATTGCTTAAAACTTTTGAATTGGACACAGCCTGAGGCCTACTAGTGACTTAATATTTACATATCAAATAAACAAAATTTTGCCAGTTATTAACCCAAATTGTCAAACTTAGCCCTAAGTCATAAAAGAAATAGGCCAATAGTTAATAAAATGAGTTTTGTCAATGGTGACAGAAACTCCAAAAAGAAATAGGTGTGTATTACATTCTGAACCCTATACATTAATCTTTAACTTTCGGTAAACACCCCATTAACAAAGTGAACCCCAATAAAGTAGAGCCAGAGAAAAGCTTTTGATCATCACACTCAAAAGGTAACATCAGCCCTGTTAAGTTATAAATTCCTGTTGCAAATGAGAAACATAAACTAAATATCGGAGAAAGGATTTCAAACTTTCAACTGACGTTAGAAAGTCAAATATTTAAGTGCCTTTTCCCCAAAGGAATGACAAACAATTTGAATTGGAGTTATTTATTCAAATATTATTTTTTTTAAACAGATTTAAAATTATTAATGATTTAATTAGCATTCTAAAATTAATGAAATCAAGGTTGTGGAACTTGACTTTATTGAAAATATAAAATCGAGCTTCTCAAACTCAAATTCAATATAGATTATCTCTGTAGAGTTTACAATTAATTTAAACGATCCATTTAATTGAAGTCAACATTGGAAAAATCAATTTCAAGTAAAGTTTGAAATGCAAAAAAAAAAAAAAAAAAAACGTAGAGAAAGGAAGGATACAAACATTCTTCAAAATCGAGTAATCATCCCCCAATTCTTATTCCTAAATCTATCAAATCTCTAAAATCTATCTATTGTTGTTTTTGCATCTCTCAAACTTCTGTAATCAACCCCTTGTGTCTAATCATCCCCAAATTCTTATTCCTAGATCTCTCAAATCTCTAAAATCTATCCACTTTTTAACTCATGAAAAATATGCTGTCTGGCAACTGGCCAATCTGCAGTTGTGACAATAATGAATTTGGCCAGACTTTTAGCCATTCTATGCAACAAATCACCAAATTGCTTTTTCACTTCGGCCTAACATAGTGGATCTGTTGTTATCCAATTAACAAACATGTTTACTGGTTTCAGAGGTCGCAATTCTCCTTTGGTGCAAACTCGCCGTTTTATGGGAAAAAAATGACAAACCAGCATGTGGCTTGGGCAAATAGAGACAGAGAGAGAATAATAGCGGTCGAGATATATCACCATGACATGAGAAGCAACTCTAAGCATCAAATATCGTGGACAATTTCTAAGTGTATGGATGACGTCTTCACAAAGAGAGTATTATAAGCTAAAAGAAACCAGCTATCCCCATAGCCAAAGCTAAAAAGTTATACCAAAAAGACAACGTGAACTAAGGAACGTGAGGCCAAAACGAAAAGAACCATTTGGGTAACTTAAACTAGCATACCAACCTATTATCCAGCCACCTACACTAAATTGAGCATTGAGCACCAAAACACAAGTAAACAAAGAGGAGAAGACTGCTTATGGTGCTAGGTACAACAGCAATTTCTACTTTTGTATTGACTTATGCATTCAGAGAACAGAAACTTAGTCGGTGTTCTCTAACTAGAATGAATAGAAAAATGTACTTCAAAATTTACGTTTATGTCATATCAATCTGTAGCACCATAGAAGTAGATTTCAGAAACTGGGATTAGAGGATTATAAACATTAATAATCATTAAATGGTAAAAGAAAACAATATAGACAATATTTAGAAACAGATTATGAGAGATAAATTCAACAATGCATGACTGTTCTTGCCATTGCAATTACAAAATTATGGCATCAATTTCTAAACAAAGCACGGGGAACCTTCCAGAGATTGTTTTGAGAATGATGAATAATTACATCACCAAACTGTTACAACACATACAAGTAGTACTATACTAGAAAATTTTCTAACCTCGAGTGGAATCCCAATCTGCATTGACTCCCCATTACAAATCTTCCATCATCAATAGACATGAATAGCTCACGACTGTCAAATGACATGCGACGAAACCTTCCCAATCTCAGTGCCAAGGAGATGTGCAATTTCAATCTTCTTCATGTATAATGATCTTTAGATCCTCATTTCCCATTTCCATCTGTTCTTCTTGAATTTGCTTCACTAAACTTATAGCAGACATGTGACTCCATCCCACCTCAATCATTTTAATGGTTGCAATATCCCCAAAGCAAGAAGGGATCTCTTCCAGATTCCAACAATCATGCAAAACTAGTTTCTGAACAGGGGGAAAATTGTCACAAGAGGCTGTCCACCTGACAATGTTCAAGCGTCGCAATTTCAAGAACGTAAGATTAGGAAATTCCCCTTCTTTCATTTCCCATGTTTCCCCCATAAAGGATTCACTAAGTAATTTGAGCACTTGAAGATTGGGCAGCTTTCCAATTGTTGAAATTTCATCCATGGCTGCAAACAGTGAGAAAGAGTCAATTTTTTTAAATTCAAGGGAAAAGCACACTCAGATCCATAAAATCCGCACACACAAAGTGATTCTAGCCCACTCAAAGAGTCCAGCACAACAATCCCTTTGCACTTGTAAGCTGACAAAAATGAATTGTTGAACGCACACTTTAATCTGCGGATGCTTGGCAATTTTGTCATTATCTTTTGAAAGCTTTGCGAAGAAAGATCAATTGCAAGGGTAAAGGTGTCTAAATCACATAAATTTGGGAAGACTTCTAGATTGTCAGTGGGTAACCTAAAACCAACCACTGACTTATCAGCATATCTGCTCACTCCACAAAGATGCCTCAGTTTCTTCATCTTCCAGATGGAATTCGGCAAATCAACTTCAACCGCGCAACAGCAAAGGATAAGAATCTCTAACATTAACAGGTCGGACATTGAAGATGGGATGGATTCACATGCAATTGCCAAGCACCTCAAGTGAACAAGCAATGCTAATTCCTCTGGAAAATGTACAAAACAAGTATCATACCCGAAATCCAATACTCTAAGAAGCTTAGACATCCCCAAAGCCAAAATTGGATGCTCCCCGTCAAAGAACAACCTCCGATGTCCAAAAAAGAGCATACATCGTAAATGTGGAAAGAATAGCCTTGACTTAATAAAATCCTCAGTGTAAATACACAATCTATGTGGGTTGTCTGGCCTACTAAAAGCAGAAATCTCATTATACCCATAAAAAATCTGTAGAAAACTTTCTTCTTTGGCTTTTTCCATACAAAACTCATGTAACAAATCATGAATTCGGCAAGCTTTCACACCACCTGTAGTTCTTTGATGGCTAACTGTAACCAAACTTCTACCGATCAGATCCATCAAGTACTCGTCTGCTACATCCTCTAACTTCTTTACCTCAGTCTTTTGTACAAATCCTTCAGAGATCCATAGCAATATTAACCTTCGGACCGGAATCTCTCCGTCTTCCTGAAATGCACCCAAATAAAGAAGGCAGGGCTCCAAATAGTCTGGTAAATGACTATAACTCAGCTCCAATGTCTTCATGCCGTGTTCGGTCCCAACAACGGTGCTCAAACCGAGACTATTTGCAACATCTTCCCAGCAATCTTGCTCAATAGTTGCAAGAACCCCAGCAACAATTGCAACTGTGAGACGTAGCCCCCTACAATTTTTTGCTATTTGCATTCCAACAGCACTTAATGCTAGAGGGCAGCCTTCTTTGCCAAAGAACTTATTCTGCAGCAATGCCCAACTCTCTTCATCAGTAAATGGACGAAGATAGTGAGGCTTGCTATCCACTTTAACTTGCAAAGACAAATTATGGAATCGACTGGTGAAGAGAATTCTACTTCCATTGACATCATCCGGGAACAATTCCTTCAATGAATTCCATGCGTCAATCTCCCACAGATTGTCCAAAACGATGAGATAACTGTTTCCTCTCAGACGCTTGTATAGCAATTCAGCCAATTTATCTTCACTCATATTAAGATATTTGTCAGAAGACCCAATACCATGCAGAATCTGAAGTAACAAACCGTGCTTGCTATGTACTTGAGATACAGTACACCATGCACGAATACGAAAGTAGCGCATAATTAAAGGATTATGGTAAACTTTAATAGCCATTGTTGTTTTACCAAGTCCAGGCATTCCCACAATTGAGACAATATCCAAGTACTTTGACCCACTTTCAAGTCTACTGGTAATAGCATCTACCTCATCATCAAGATCCACCAGAAATTCATTCAATGCTGGTGTACTGACTTGTGATGGCATGCAAACAAATTCCTTGGTAGCTCTCTGGGGTTGACTATAATGCCTCATGCAGTCATGGATCTCATGGGGGCCTCAATCTTTAGATACTCAATTTCTTCTATGATGGTATCCAATGGCATAGAAGAAGAATCAGGTTTATCACCAGCCATTACAGAGTCAACGACAAACTCGGCCTTGTATACCACCTCCATAACACGACTCCAAAGAGCTTGGAGTCTATCATTCTAGTTGTGCTGCTCTGCAATACTCTGTAGGCAAGATCTTAAGAATACAAGATCTTGTTGGACTCTGTGCATTTGATCCTTTAGGAAAGCAATTGAATCAGTTTCACAACTCGCTAGTTCCTTCATATTTTTTAGAAGGAAATCAATTGAGCCCAACTCATTTGTCCTAGGAAAACTGACTAATGGATAAATTGTGAAACTTCTGCCATAATAAGTTCCAGGTTTTCCAGCAAATGAAAAAGCGCATTATTTGTTTCCTTGGTTAAGCCTTCTGTCATTTCATTGGGAGAAAGGGAGCAAATCACAATTCCTACATCACAGACCGCAATTCTAATACGATCTTTCATTTTTTCATGTAGCCTATTGAACTTCTCTTGATGCTCCCTGAGGAGGTATATCAGGAACGTTATCCCGTAACAAAGTTTTTGCATTTGGTATTTCACAGAAATGATGAAAACGGTGGTATGATAATTTAGTAGATCCCAAAGATCATTTAAGAGTGGATCGAGAATGTCCGCAGCTAGTATTTCCCAATTCTTTCCCAGGGTGAGAGGAATGTCTGGTGATGATCTCGTAAACTTCAAAGCTGTAAAGACATGAATAAAAGTTTCCCGGACTTGGGGATCAACAGGCTTAAACTTCCGTTGCAATTGACAAATTTCACGTAAGTACCAAACAGAAGAACTTGGAGAGTGCACACCGGTTCGAGAACTATCTCTGTCGTATTTTCAAGAACGGTTAAATTTTCAAGAACGGTAGCTTCTCTTTAAGGGTTATAAATGTACCATACTCATCGTCTTCCAATTGCTGCTCCAGACAGAGTACACATACCAGAATATCTAATAGGGAATCAACGAGATCCATAAGTCGTGCTGCATCTGGAACTCCCACGAAGCAGTGTTTCTCCAAGATATCGAGGGCCCAATCCCATCCTGGGATCCATCCCGAAATCCCTAAGGTCATCCAGGAATCTACGTACCGCTTGCTCCGCGCCATCGTCGCCTGACGTAAGATGAGCAGATTGAAGCTTATGGGTGTTTCTGAGAACCAAATCCTCAATCCTAAACCAGATCTTACATCCCAAACTTCCACAGTTTCTCCCAAACAGAAATAAAGTTTTCACAAGTCTTACCCGCACTTTCAAAGAAGGAAGAGAAAAACACAAAAAAAAAAAAAAAAAACTGCGGCAATTCTTATCCAACCACTCCAGATATTCTATGGAATAATCAAAGCAAGCAGTAATACTACTACTTCTTCTACTACAACTACTGGACATCTCCATCCCTATCTCTATATGTTCCTAATCGACGTTGTTCTTTCCAATAAGCAAAGTAGTAGTAGATCTTGATCTTGATCTTGATATAGATCTACATTTTTACTTTACTTTCTCCTCCAACAAAGAATTCGTACATTTCACAAATGTACCATATACAAATATTGTAAAGAGTAGAAGTGTAGCGCTACAGACCTGGGGGGGGAGAGCGACCTCTGCTTTCTGGGGTCTGCGTTGAAATCTGATAGTTGCAGCTGCAGACTGGGAAGACAGAGAAATGGAATCCTTTGGTGATCCGAAGGAAAGCAAGGAGCGTTGGGAATATAGAATATATTGCAATCATCTTTCTTTACACGAAAAATTATTTTCTATTGGTTCAGAGGGTACATTCCCCGCACACTAGTTGCCGGCCTCTTTCTTTTGTATCTTTTGATTAGTTAACTTTTTTTTTTTTTTTTAATTTTAAAGTTGTCTACTGAAGTAATTTTCATGTGAATTTCCGAAAGTATATTGTTTTCAAAGTTTTGATAAAAAAAATTCAGAATTAATCTTTCGATACTTTTTTTCTTAAAAATTTTGTAAGCTTAAGAAACAAGAGGAGGTTTTCGGCCTCCTTGCGTTTAGTATGATAAATATATCTCCCTTTGTTCCTCCTTTCTTATCTTGGTTTTAAGTTACAAAATTTTTAAGAAAATATAGAATGATGAATTAGAGGAAAATAACGAAAATTTCCTGTAGATAACTAAGATAATGGAATTAATTGACAAAATTATCAAAATAATATACTATTAAACGTCTAATTAGTAAATTGACACAAAAATTAGTTCAATTGACAAAATAATATACTTTTAGAAGTTTGAAGAAATGTTAGAAATCTTTATAATGAATTCAAGATTTCTAATAAAGAAATTCATGAAATTTTATTTCTTGAAAGCAATTTAGACGTATCAACAATTTTTGAAATTCGTAATTTTCATTGAAGGAAATTTGGTCAAAAATTGAAATACTTTTGTTGAAAGAACATTTCCAGATTCATTTAATAATCCTTGAGATCACATAATATTGGCTTAGAAATTTCCAACTGTGAGATTTACATTATGCCAATTGGGTATTGGGAATGTTTTGTAAATCAAAGGCATCAACTAATCTTAACAAATAGTACAACTAGTTGTTACATCCTTTTGTTTAAAAAAGAACGACTAATTATTCTACGTTGAAGTAGAAGTAGAAGTAGAAGTAGATGAAATTCGCAAGATAAAAATCATGTACTATTTGTTGGTTCTAGATTATAAAATAATCAAATTAATCAAAATTGACTTTTCATATTATGATTAGTTTTAAAAATAAATCTCAAAGATCTTATCTCAATATCACATTAAAAATGCAAAAAATTTAGTACTATACAAATATTTTCAAATCTTTCTATCATCACGAATTTGACAGCTACTAAGAAATAAGATAAGATTGATTCACGTAATTCGCTCTCTTTAACACAATTTGCATTCCTACGGAATTTAACTCCGACCCAAAAAATCACAATACATTGCCTCCAGAATAAAATAGCCTAAACGTGATTGGTTCTCTTGGATTTGCACAACTAAAAGAAGCTAAAACTTCTTCGTATATCTTACTTTTGTTCAAAACTATAATTATAAAAATTAGAATAACAGTTGTTGTTGAGAGGATAATCTTTTCAATTCGTCGAGAGCTTATAAGGTAAAAAATATAGGAGTTATAATAATGTAATTAAATATATTTATTAGAGTATTAAGTATAATAAACATAGATTTTTCAGTTGATCACAATTATGACAACTTGACATGAATATGATCATTCCATTTGTTACAAATTCTCCACCATTATGTAGTCATATACAAATATTATAAAAAATTTCGCATAACATGGTCAAAATTTTAATTTATAATCAATAAGTAACTTTGAAATCTTTATAGTTTTTATTCAACCTCCAACGCTATGTTTTGAAGTAATATTTGCATATCTAATTAACAAAATTTTTGCAAGTTATTAATTCAGATTGTCGAACTTAGCTGAATGTGTTAAAAGAAATAAACGAATAGTTAATAAAATGAGTTCAGTCAGTGGTGTCAGAAACTCCAAAAAGAGATAGGTATGTATTACATTCCGAACCCCAACATTAATCTTTGACTTTCACTAAACAACCCTTTAACAAAGTGAACCCCATTAAAAATTGCTGTTGCAAATGAGAAACATGAACTAAATATCGGAGGAAGAATTTCAAACATTCTATTGAAGTTAAAGGGTCAAATATTTAAGTGCCCTTTTCCCCAAAAATTGACCTGCTACATGAATTTGGAGTTATATATTCAAATATTGTTTTTTTTAAACAAATATAAAAATATCAATGATTTAATTACCATTTAAAAAATAACAACGTTGTGAAACTTGAATTTATTGAAAATATGAAGTCGAGCTTCTCAAATTCTAATTCAGCATAAATCACATATGTAGAATTTACAATTAATTTAAACAATGCAATTAACTGAAGTCAACTTAAAAAAAAATACATTTCAAGCAAAGTTTGACCTAAAAAAAAAACAAAGAAGAGGAATGACACGAACACACTTCAAAATCGAGTGATCATCCCCAAATTCTTATTCCCAAATCTCTCAAATCTCTAAAATCTCTAAAATATATCTATTTTTGTTTTCTCATCTCTCAAATCTCTTAGACCTCTGCAATCAACCCTTGTGTCTAATCATCCTAATCCTCCACATTTGCTGCTTTTGAACACTACCCACTGCTCTCCTCTATCGCATCTTCTCTCCGTTTGATGTGCCCTTCATGTTTTTACAAAAGTTGAGAAGTTCTCACCATCGACTTCACAATATTTCTAATCATTTTTTATTTGAAATTTTCAACTGAAGCCAAGTTTTCTCAAAACATTCATCAATATTGAATTAAAATGTCAATCATTGTTTAAAATTGATTAATAAGATCAATATTTAAATAACTAGCCCTTTGAATTTGTACTGGGATAAAAAATTTGTACTTGGTGGTCTAATGATAGATATCAGGCATTGAAGAACAAACTTTTGCATAAAATCAAGTTCCAAATCCAAGCAGCATCATAAACTTTCACCTAAAACATAAAATTAGTATTCAAACCAGACACATAACAATATATAAACGTACAATACTTTCAAAAATTTTTTGAAGGAAGACACAAAATAGGAAAACTTACATACTGCTCTCTGTGTTCTCCAATAGCATGATAGAAGAATGCTGTTAAGGGTCAACAGTAAATGTTTGAGCTCTCAGGACTCGACCCACTAATAATTCCTTAATTGCATTCCTGTACTGGTAAATTCAAGTAATTACCACAGTAGAGTTCATTATTCACCAACTGAAGAACCAACTACACCATGTGACAGTGAAAAGCTCCAAAATGGCCACCCACTGTGGAGCTAAGATGTAAAAGATGACAAAAGAGAAGGCTGTAGGACCCAAGAAGGAAGGAGAAAGGGGGTTCAAATACACAGAGCACTTTCGTAGTTTTTAAATACTATCATCCGCGATTCATTTAATAGAAGACAAGACTTCCACAACGTTGCTACAGATTCAAGAAAGAAGAAAACAGGGAAAGCTGCACAAAGGAGTGACAGCCGGTGTTTAGTACATCCACCCTTGTTCTTCACTGAAATAATATCCAAAACCAGCTTTATCTTTGATTAAGCCAATTCAATACATAAGCATTTATACTTGAAAAAGGGATTGAATCCCATCAGAAAAAGTCTACATAGGGTCAGACAAAGAATAATGGTCAAAATATATTATTATGACATGAGAAGCAACTCCAAGCATCATACATCATGGACAGTTTCTAAAGACATGGGTGATATCTCCACAAGACAGCATTATAAGCTAAAAGAAGCCAGCTATTCCCATAGCCGAAGCCAAAAAAGAATACAAAAAAAGACAATATGACAAAGGAACATGAGGGCAAAGGAAAAAAGAGAACCTTTTAGTTAAATTAAACTAGTAGACCAACCTATTTTACAGCAACCTACACTAAATTGGGCATTCAGCACCAATATACAAATAAGCAAATAAAGGATGAGAAGATTGCTTATGGTGCTAGGTACAACAGCAATTTCTACTTTTGTATTCATACCCGTTCCAGATCAGCTGATGCTTCAGGAAAACTTGGATCCAGTTGGATTGCTTTCTTATGTGCCTTCTCAGCCTTTGCATGTTCATTAGGTAAGATAATGACAAGCCCTTTAAGAGTTGGAATTTACTTGTGGAAAATCATAGAGTATTCTTCGGATATACAGTGGATAAAGCATGCTGAATCTCATTTTCAAAATTAAGAAATCAGAGAAGCTCATGATCCATGGACGTATCAAAATAAAAGCAGATACGTAGGAAATATCAAGCTTTACACATGCAGTTAAGTCTTCAAAAGCAGCACTCAAATCCTTAAAATTGAAATTAACAGCAGTGATTTCAATGTAATCTCATAATCTCGGATGAGGAATTCAATAATAATCATAATTAAGGTTAACACTCATAATATCCACAAGCCATGTGGCAACAATCAGTCAGTTTCATGGACATAATTGAGATTTGGATGCACAACTACGGCAATTTTCTATAAATTAGACAAAACATGAGTAAATATCACTTCAAAGTGAAATGGTATAGCAAATACAAAAAATACAAGCATCAAGTTCTAACCAAAGCATCGGGAACCTTCCAAGAATAGAATGGAGAATGATGCATAATTACATCACCAAACTGTTCAACATTAACAAGTAGTAATAATATAATAATACATCTAACCTAAAGAGTGGAATCCCAATCTGCATTGACACCTCATTGCAAATTTTTGACATCAATACGCACGAATGGTTCACCACTGTCAAATGATATATAAGGAAACCTTCTGCTCTCAGTGCTAAGAATATGTGCAATTTAAATCTTCATCGTGTATAATAATCTTTAGATCCTCATTTCCCACTTCCATCTGTTCTTCTTGAATTTGCTTTACTAAACTTATGACAGACTTCTGACAAATTCCCACCTCAATCATTTTAATGGTTGCAATATTCCCTAAACAAGAAGGGACCTCTTCCAGCTTCCAACAACAATGCAAAACTAGTTTCTGAAGAGAGGGAAAACTGTCACAAGATGCTGTCCACCTGATAACATCCAAGCGTTCCAATTTCAAGAACGTGAGATTACAAAATTCCCCTTCTTTCACTTCCCATGTTTCTCCACAAAACGATTCACTAAGTAGTTTGAGCACTTCAAGATTGGGCAGCTTTCCAATTGTTGAAATTTTATTCCATGGCTGCAAACAATAGGAGAGAGTCAATTTTTTTAAATTCAAGGGAAAAGCACACTCAATTCCATATAATCTGTCCACACGAAGTGATTCTAGACTACTCAAATAGTCCAGCACAACAATTTCTTTGCAATTGTAAGCTGACAAAACTGATTTGTCGCACACGCACTTTAGTCTGCGGATGCCTGGTAACTTTCTCATTATCTTTTCAATGCTTTGCGATGAGGGATAAATTGCAAGGGTGACGGTGTCTAAATCATATAAATCTGAGAAGACTTCAAGATTGTCAGAGGGAAATCTAAAACCAACAGCTGATATATCTGCATGATCACTTATTGCACAAAGATGCCTCAATTTCTTCATCTTCCAGATAGTGTTCGGCAGGGCAACATTAGAAGTGCAATAGCTAAGTATAAGAGTCTCTAACATTGACAGCTTGGATATTGAAGATGGGATAGAATCACATGCAATTGCCAAGTATCTCAAGTGAACAAGCAACACTAACTCCCTTGGAAACTGTTTATAGAAAAGAACATTCCCAAAATCCAACACTCTAAGAAGCTTAAATATCCGAAAAACGAAAAACAGATTCTCCCTGTCAAAGAATAAACTATTACCATCAAAAAAGAGTAAACACCGTAAATGCGGAAATAATAGCCTTGACTGAATAAAATCCTCACCCCCCAAGTAAATAGACAATCGATGTGGGTTGTATGGTCTACTAAAAGTAAAAAAATCATCATACCCATGAAAAATCTTTATAAATCTCTCTTCTTTGGCTTTTGCGACACAAAACTCATGTAACAAATCATGAACTCGGCAAGCTTTCACACCACCTATAGATCTCTGATGGGTAACTGTAACCAAACTTCTAGCAATCAGATCCATCAAGTACTCGTCCGCTACATCCTCTAACTTCTTTTCCTCTGTCTTTTGCACAAATCCTTCAGATATCCATAGCAATATTAACCTTCGGACTGGAATGTCTCGGTCTTCCCGAAATGCACCAAAATAAAGAAGGCATGGCTTCAAATAGTCTGGTAAATGACTATAACTCAGCTCCAATGTCTTCATGCAGTGTTCGGTCCCAATAACAGTGCTCAAACTGAGACTATTTGCAACTTCTTCCCAGCAATCTTGCTCAATGGATGCAAGAATTCCAGCAACAATTGCAACTGTGAGAGGTAGCCCCTTACAATTTCTTGCTATCTGCATTCCAACCGAACTTAATGTTAGGGGGCAGCCTTCTTTGCCAAAGAGCTTAGTTTGCAGTAGTGCCCAACTCTCTTTATCAGTAAATGGACGTAGATAATGAGGCTTGCTATCACGTTTAATTTGCAAAGACAAATTATGAAATCGACTGGTGAAGAGAATTCTACTGCCATTGGCATCCTCCGGGAATAATTCCTTCAACGATTTCCATGCGTCAATGTCCCACACATCGTCCAAAACGATGAGATACCTATTTCCTTTCAAACGCCTGTATAGCATTTCAACCAAATCATCTTCACTCATGCTAAGACATTTGTCAGGAAACTCAAAGACAATATCCCGCAAAATCTGAACTAACAAATTGTGCTTGCTATAAACTTGAGATACAATACACCAAGCACGAATATGAAAGTGGCACATAATTAAAGGATTATGGTAAACTTTATCAGCCAGTGTTGTCTTACCAAGCCCAGGCATTCCCACAATTGAAACAATATCCAAGTATTTAGACCCTCTTTCAAGTCTATTGATAATAGCACTTACCTCATCATCAAGATCCACCAGAAGTTCATTCCATGTTGGTGTACTGACTTGGGATGGTGAGGGAATAAAATCCTTGATAACTCTCTGTGTTTGACCATAATGCCTTGCGCAGTCATAGATGTCATGGGCCTCAATCTTAAGAAACTCGATTTCTTCTGTGATGGTATGCAATGGCATAGAAGAACAATCAGGTCTATCACCAACCATTATAGAGTCAATAACAAACTCAGTCTTGTGTGCCACCTCCATAATGCGACTCCAAAGAGCTTGAAGTCTATTGTTCTGGTTGTGCAACTCTGCAACGCTATGTAGAAAAGATCTTAAGAATACAAGATCTTCGTGGACTCTGTGGATTTGATCCTTTAGGAAAGCAATTGAATCAATTTCACAACCTGCCAGTTCCTTGATATTTTTTAGGAGGAAATCAATTGAACCCAACTCATTGGTCCTAGGAAAACTAAATGATGGATGAAATTGTGAAGCTTCTGCCATAATAAACTCCAGCACTTCCAGCATATGAAAAAGCACATTATTTGTTTCCTTGGCCAAGCCTTCTGACATTTCCTTGGGAGAAAGGGAGCAAATCAAAATTCCTGCATCATAGACCACAATTATAATGAGATTTTTCATTTTGTCATGTAGCTTATCAAACTTCTCTTGATGCTTTCTGAAGAGGTATCTCAGGAATGCTACCCCCTCATAAAGTTTTTGCACTTGGTCTTTCACAGAAATAATGAAACCAGTGGTATCATAATGTAGTAGATCCCAAAGATTGCCTAAGAGCGAATCGAGAAAGTCCGCAGTCAGTATTTGCCAATTCTTCCCCAGGGCGAGAGGAATATGTGATGATGATCTCGATAACTTTAAAGCTGTTAGGACACGAATACATATTTCCCAGATATGGCGATCAATGGGCTTAAACTTCCGTAGCAATTGAGAAATTTCAGACAAGTACACTTGAGAATTAACTAGAGAATAATCTCTGCTGTACCAAAACACGTAAATCAGGCGTGCTGCTTTGACAGCCACAAATTCAACAGCAATCAACAGCTCTATCAATTGCACGTGCTCAACACCTTGCATGGTGACAAAGCTAATGAAAATTTTCAAGAACAGTAGCTTCTCTTTAAGGGCTTCAAAGATTTGAAGCCCATCATTCACACATAGCCATCGCAAACAGAGTACATATACCAGAATATCTAAAATGGAATCAACAAGACCCATAAGTCGTCCTGCATCTGGAACTCCCACTAAGCAGCGCTCGTCCAACAAAATGAGGCACATTTCCTCCCTGGTATCTTTCCAGAAAACCTCGATGTTCGCCAGGAATGCACCGATCTTATCCTGCGCGCCATCAGTACCTGATGTAAGATAAGCAGATTGAAGATCCTGGGTGTTTCTGAAAACCAGCTCTTCAATCCTAAACGAGATATTACATCCAAAACTTCCACAGTTACTCTCCTCACATCCACATTCCACGAAGCTGGAATGGTTGCTCCTCCGGTTTCCCGCACACAGAAATAAAATTTTCAGAAGTCTTACCTCCACATTCAGGAAACCAATATCACAAAACAGGCATTCCTTTTCCAACCACTTCAGATATTCTAAAGTAGAATCAAAGCAAGGAGTAATACCACTACTACTACTACAACTGGAGGACATCTTTATCTCTCTATCTCTTCTTTTTAATGGACGTTATTGTTTCTAATAAGCAAGTAGCAGAGATCTAGTTCTTTACTTTCTCATGCAACAATACACTCCATGTATATACCACATAATATTGCAAAGAATATAATTAGCGTTACAGACCTGTGGTGTAGAGTGATCTCTGTTCTACGCCTGCGTTAAAATCTGAGAATTGTTACAAACTGGGGCGAAAGAGGAAAGAGGCGTTTGGGTGGTGCACGGCAGCGCGGAGGACATCTTGAGCTTTCGAGTTTCCGGCAAAAATTATTTTTAGGGTTAATAACACTTTGCCCCCCTGAACTTAGTGGGTAGTCACACTTTGCCCCCCTCAACTTTAAATATATACACTTTGCCCCCCAAAGGCTAGTCAAAGTTAATAATTCAAGAAAAAAGTGAGTGTTATGACATTATTGCCCTTTTGTTAATTAATATATTTATAACTTTATCATTTTTGTTATTTTTAAAAGATTTATTTCTTCACTATCATATAAATTATATAAAATATCAAACTAAAAAATTTAAGAAAAGTTAATATTTAATTTACATCTTTAAAAAATTTTCTCTTGTATCAACATTTACTTCTATATATGTTATTTTTAATTTATTAGACTTTAAGTTAAACAGAATTGATAAAAAGCACAACAATAAAAGATAAATTCAATTACCAAAATTTATATAAAAAGGTGATACCAAACTCATTTATTTAAAGTAAGTTTTTTGTCATTTTAATTTATTTAAACTTTTAGACTAATATTATTGTCATTTTTATATTTATCAAATTATTCCAATATGAAATTCTTAATTAAAGAATTTCTTATTATTTATTGTTTTGGACTAAATGTTATATTTTTTTGTTTGACTTACTTATTCTTGTTTGCCCTAGTACTGTATAATGGGCTAACTCTTCTTTTTTTCCAAAATATTCTTTGATTAAAAATTTCATATTGGACTAATTTGATAAATATAAAAATGACTATGATATAAGTCCAAAAGTTTAAATAATTTAAAATAATAAAAATTTAGTTTAAATAAATGAGTTTGGTATTACCATTTTTATACAAAATTTGACAATTAAATTTATTTTAGTATCGTGTTATTTATCGGTTTTGTTTGCTTAAAGTATAATAAATTAAACAAAACATCTATAGAAGTAAATATTAATCTAAGAGGAAAATTTCAAAGATATAAACTAAATATTAACTTTCTTTAAATTTTTTAGTTTGATATTTTTATATAATTAATACGATAGAGAAGATATAAATCTTTTAAAAATGAAAAGAAATGATATTAAGTTATAAATGTATTCATTAATAAAAGGGCAATAATGTCATAACACTCACTTTTTTTTTTTGAATTCCTAACTTTGACTAGTCTTGGGGGGCAAAGTGTATATATTTAAAGTTGAGGGGGGTAAAGTGTGACTATCCCCTAAGTTCAGAGGGGCAAAGTGTTATTAACCCTATTTTTATATTGCAATAGCGCACATTGCGGCACAGGCCGTTACCTGCCTCTTTTGTATTTTTTTGGGGGGTTAGGTGAGTGATTAGTTAACTATCTTCAAGTTAGAAGTTGTCTAGTGAACCAATTTTCATGTTAATTACTTGTTAAATTTTTAAGTGTATATTATTTCAATATTTCCATCAATAAATTCCATAATTTTATCTTCTATATTTTCTTAAAAAATTTTGTGAGCTTAAAAGAAGAAAAGAGTTTCGACCTGACTTCTCTTAGAAAAAAGAACTGATCTCCCTTCGTCCCTCCTTCCTCTCTTGTTTTGTAAGTTACAAAATTTTTAAGAAAAATATTGAATGACGGAATTAGAGTAAAATAACGAAAATTTGTCATAGATAACTAAGATAATGGAGTCAGTTAATTGAAGTATCAAAAAATACACTCATAAATGGTTGGTTGATATAAAATTCTATTGTGCAGTCTTCATAAAGAAGATTCTAGAGAATGTTCTGATTGCATAATGGATTGCAATATATTTTTTGCATAACATGAGAAATGTTGGTTGCAAAATTTGTGTCTTTTATTTTGAAAGGTTATGTGCTTCTTAAAACACATTTGTGACTGCGAATTATAAGGAAATAAATATTGTACCAAAATTGATGTCTATATGATTTGTAATGGAGACAATATACTTCAAGAGTATATAGTCAAGTCTACAATGGCAAATTAGACATGTCATACACATGATATTGTGTATATCAAGAGGGATGGTATTCATGTTAGCATTATATAATAAGATCTTTGGTTATGATTTGTAAATCACTATAACATTATGCATAAAAAAATCATATAAAACATACTTTGAGCCATGATGATTCCATTGGCAAGTAACCTTTCTTCCTACAAGCCTTCTTAGACTAGCTCCTTGATCCTTTCTCTAACTCTCATTTCTTCCTTTAAACTTCAAGATCGAGTCTCTTGATCTTCCCTCTCCGAACTCCCCTAATATTACGACAGAATGATGGGTTGAATTCACAATAAACAAGTGAGTGGAGAGAGGGACCAAGAGTCCTATTTATAGTGAGCTAAAGGACCCCTTCCTATCATGAGTTATAACTATAAATAACTCTTCTTCTTCCTCCTATAATATTGTAACATACATCTTAAATCCTATAATGAATTCATAAAACCACCATACAATAATAGGCTCATGAAATCACCAAAATAATGGAGGAGATATTACAAATTCACAACACTAATGCGGTCATGAAGTCCACCAAATAGTGGAGTAAGAGTTACATATGTTACATATTAGTAATGGCATGTAACTCACCAATTAGCGAGATGAGAATTAGATTAATGGAGTGTAACATATCAAGTAGTGGGATGCAGGTTACATGAGAGTAATGATATGAAGGTTACATGCAAGTAATGAGGTGAAATACAAAAAGTAGTAGGACAAGAGTTACACATATGAATATAATACCCACTAATTATTTTATGTTATATAATTTGATGATTATAACACCCACTAAATATCTTTAGTATTTTAACAATTCAAGCCCAAAAACTATATAATACACTAATCACTAATGTTGGAAACCTAACTCAACACTAGATACAACGTCTAAGTCTTGAGTTGAATAAGTCAAAGTACATCATTCTAGTGATTGTTACACTATATTAAGTATAAGCATCCCAAGATTAAAATGTGCATAATATTCTTGCTAGTACAAATATAAGGGTGAGTCATTGGACTCTTAATGAATCCTGAAAGTGCTATAAATGGCGGGGTACTAAGATATCACCTATATGAATGTTGGTCTTCAGCAAACCACAAAGTTAAGGGCTTGACTTTGATATATTCATGAAAGGACAATGGTACAAGGCTGTAAAATATGTCATTTTATAGAATTAGTATTTGTATATAAAATTTATGTATCTCGTGTTTATGTAGCTGGTCTAATGTACAAGTGGTTCAAAGCTTGTCTACTATCTTGTATTGACTTGTTACAAAGAACCTTCACTAAGGTAGTAGTTCAATCGCAAGATACCATTACTTAAGCATAAGATTTTTAGAATTATCAGTCATCTTTAAATACATTTTCAATCTTTTGAAATGGCACATTTTCAATCTTTTGAAATGGCAGGGGATTGTCGGTGATTTTCAAAAGGTGAAAAGATGTAATTGTGACTGTTCATTAAAGTGTGAAGTGTTACAATCATACAAGCACACAGACAAGGCAAATAACTACTTCTAATAGTGAAAAGACATGACTTAAATGGTTGTAATTTCCATGTAACTTCCCTAGTCTATAAATAGGTCAATTGAGGCTTGATTTACTGCAGAAAATTCATCCCATCAATACGAGAAATTATGTAAAATTACACTAGACATTTCTTCTTTTGGGATCTTGAACACTGGTACAAAGTATAATCAAGACATGCTCATTTTATCCTATAGGGAATTCATCTATGGAATTGCACTAAAAAGAGGATGAATTTAGCCTAAAGGAAAGTGAATCTAATTCACGACTTGAAGCCAATTTCTTGTTACATCACAAGTTTTACAATCCTCTAAAATTTTGACACCAATAGCTTCATCATCAGAGAAGCCAGTCATTAAAAAGGGAGGAAGTCAAGTTTTGGAAGAAACTTTGGCTATTAAAAATTCCCCCGAGGTTGCAATTTTTCATTTGGAGAATAGTGACTAATGCATGTCCAACTAACGAGGCTCTGTTTTGAAGAAGAACGCTGCAAATTCCTCTATGTTTTAGATGTCAGGAATCAATCAGTTAGTCATTTGTTCTCACAAGTCCACATTCAAAACGCGTTTGGTGAATTTCTCCTTTGGGATTTAATTTTGATTCTGGTGAGCCGGTTCCTTTCAAGGAGTGGATAATACAATGGTTCATCAGCTCACCAGATCTTCAATGTATTATCCCATCAATAAATATATTGTGGCACATTCGGATTGCAAGGAATAAACTTCAGTTTGAAGAAGTATGGACAGAATATAGCCTAATACTTTAGCAGGCGTTAGCAATGTCTCAAAAGGATATTGTATTGGATACGAGGGATAAGAGTCAGAGACAACATGTCCACCACCAAACTACAGCCCTCAATTTTCAAGGTACACCTGCAAATCTGTTTACTCAGACGTTCACTCAAGACTATCGGCATAATCTTCAGGAATGGAGTCATTATTTTATGGTTGTGGATGGTAGTTATAATTCGAACAATTCCAAAGCGACAGCAGGATGGATAATTTATGATCCTTCTGGAATATGTTTGAAGAAAAAAGCTTCAGCAGTTAGTGCATTATCCCCTTTGCTAGCGGAAGCTTATGCAAGTTTAAGAGGTTTGCAGGAAGCTGAATCAATGGGCATAAATAAAGTCAAATTTCTAACGGACTCTCAATCATTCATCGCTCAACTTAAGAATCACAAAGAGGCTTCAGTTGAAATCCAATCCACACATAAAGATGTTTTAGTTATGGTGGCTAAATTTCAGCAGGTTGCTTTTATTAGAGTAGCTAGACAGGAAGTAGTAGAGGCTCATAATTTAGTTGTTCAGCTTTGTAAACTCTCTGTAATGTATCTTGACTGTTAGTGAATAAATAAAGTTTTTCTTTTTGTTAAAAAAAAAAAAAACTACTCCTAGTTTATCAGCAAGTTTTTTATTTTATTTTATTTTTTTTGTCTCCAAGCAAAAAAATTCGAAACAACTTCACTTCAACCTTTACTTAGATTTTTGACAGCCAAAATATCAAAGTTTCACCAGCAATGCAGCATTAAATCGGGATCAATTAACACAACGATGATTTTTCTCTACAAATCTCCATCCAATCTAGTTTGTTTATTTATTTAAAGAAATATGTCATAATATAATAGGACCCATATGAAACTAAAGTTTTATGAAAATTCTAAAATTATCTTATTCACAACCCGAAGTGAATCCTTTACTTTCTTCTACTCTCTCCTTGTACAGTGTTTTCTTTTTCTTTTTCTTTTTCTTTTGAGTTATATGATATCAAATGACAAATGTAGACAACCCTATTTATTGTTATCTAGCTGCTTCCTAATTGCAAATTTATTCCTACAAGTTTATTGTGCACTATGTCCCTATTTTGAGATAACAACTAAGTATTTATTATTAATTTATTATTTCTATTTTTATTTAATTTAATTTTTTTCCGAGTATTACATTCTTAGTGTCAACACTTGTGCAACTAGCTCTTTTAAAGGTTAGTCCAAAAATCAAATTCGAAATAAAAACCAAATCGAGCTACTTGAACTAAATCGACTCAAAAACCAAATCAAATTACTTGAGCTCGGCTTGAGTTCAACTCCGAAGTTAAGTTGAGTTTACAAGCAATGGGCTAGTTAACAGCCTTGACCTTTACTTCGTTGAATCTAGAGCTGATAATGCTATGTCAGATATAGTTCTTCGTTCAACTTTTGTACTTCACATGTTGTTTGATTTTTCGTAATTATACACACCATATAGAGTTGTGCCCACACAGATATAGGTACCATTCTGACATCTAATGACACCAATGTGGATTTCAATTGTGAACTACAAAGCACAAGTGCAGAACAAATTGCCGGTTAATATTTCTGTTGCCAAAGTTCAGTTGCTGCAGTTCTTACCAAAGTGAGAACTCTGCATTGTTAGATCAGTAATAAGACTCCTAGTATGTTTGAAGAGAATTGCTGTTGTTTTGGTTGAATTGGGATTCTTTACCCAAAATTTGAGTAGAGAATCCACAGATGGCCTCACGGCCTTCTTCGTGGTAACTATTTCGGCATAAGAACGTCGGATTCTTTGAATTCAAAATAAATATTGGCAAATTTTCGAATGGTTTATTTGTATAAAAAGAAAAAGAAAAAAAAAATCATTGAGCTATATGTTCTGAGAACAGAAACTTTGTGATCTCTGACTAAATTGAGTATAAAAATGTACATCAAGTTTTAAGCTCCTATCATATCAATCTGCAGCACCACTGAACGAGATTTCAGAAATTGGGATTATAGGATTATAAACATTAATAGACATTAACTGGTTAAGAAAAACACGAACAATATTTAGAAACAGATTATGAGAGAGAATGTTATATTCAATAATGCACTACTGTTCTTACCATTGCAATTACAAAGTTAAAGCATCAAATTCTAACCAAAGCATCAGGAATCTTCCAGAAATTGTTTTGAACATGATGAACAATTACATCACCAAATTGTTCAACACATATAAGTTGTAATATACTAGCAATACATCTAACCTAAAGAGTGGAATCCCAATCTGCATTGACTCCCCGTTGCAAATCTTTGTGCAAGTCAAAATATTTGAAGGAGTTCTTCCTTTTAAATGCATTTTATGGGCGATCCCTTGATGTTTCAGTTGTAGTGCTTCTTGTTGTACTGGCTATCCACCATCAAAACAAGGTCTTAAAGAGCTTGAGAGACGACGCGGTGGCAGCCCTCTTAAATAAATGTTGATGATGGACGTGTCAGTTTCTCCTTATTTAACAGTATAAAGCTTCCCATACTACCATGATATTTTTTCCACAAATACACTGAATTTTGTCAATGGGGACAACTTGTAACCGAGGTAAAAAAAAAAAACCTAGGAAACGTAGATTCTTTTGGTTAAATTGAAAAGGTTGAAGGATTTTGAGTTATTTTTGTGTTTATTGTTTAGAAGTTGAGAACTTGGCATGCTTAGAACCAAGTACATGATAATGGTCTTTCCTTGCTGTGCTCACAAGGAATTAGCTAAAAAGAATGGAGCTGGAGCTGAAGCTGCGATGAAGATTTTGAGGAATGTACCGGAAACAAGGTAGACTACAAAAATATTTTGAGAAGCTTCAATCACCTGGAGTTGACATATTTAATTTAGTGAAGAACTTTTCAATTTTTAGGCATATGCAGGATGCTGTACATCTATGTTTTGCTCATCTACTTCATATACAGCCTTTTAGTTATGTGATGCTGGATTGAATAACATGACTTATTTCAATTATGTATTCCCTCTTGAAAAAAAAAAAAAAAAAAAAGGAATCAGTTCCCGGCCCATTGTCCTAACTTTCTCCCACGGAAAAGACATCAATAGTGCAAAAATGTAAAATAAAAATTCCAATACTAAAGCAAAGTAGTGTTATGAATTGCCAAATATTGGCATCTGTTTATTTTCGTAGGGACGAAGAAGATATGGAAGGTTCAGGTGAAAGTTCATTAGTTAAACAAGGCTACGTTCTAATTGCAGATGTCAATAGGCTTGGGGATTGTGATGCCCCAACATCGATCTTTTGATAACTTTTGTGATTATAATTTGCCTTATTGCCACTATTAAGTGAATTCAATCATGGTTGGTCAATGTACAATACTTATCAACTCATGACAACTATACCTGCAAATCTACAGCTGTGAAAATAATGAAATTTAGCGTGACTTTCTGCCATTCTATGCATCAAATCACAAAATGGCTGTTTACTTCGGCCTATTGGATCTGCTGTGTTCCAATTAATAAACATGCTTACTAGTTTTACAGGTTGCAGTTCTGCTTTGGTGCAAACTTGCCGTTTCATGGGGGGAAAATATGACCAACCAGCATGTGCTCTGGGCAAACTATCAGTTGTACCAGATAGAAGGTCAAGCATTTAAGAACAAACTTTTCCATGGAATCCAAGTCCAAAGCAGCATCATAATCCTTCACCTACGATATAAAATTATTATTTGAACTATCTAGATAGATATTTATATACTCTCTTTAAAAGTATGGTGAGTCTTAGTAGTTTAAAGTCTTTGCACTTTGTAGTGTTAGTTTTAAATATGCCTAAAATACCCATTTGTGTTATAATGAATACTTAAGATGTGATTAAATATTGGTTGGTAAAGAATTCATGGGGTGGTTATAATGATATACTTAATATTGGATTATGTATTGATTGGTTAAAAGTTCATGGGGTGTTAAATGGGATGAAAATGAATACGCTAGAATACAAAGAGACATTGATGATGTGTAAGGCCTTTGTGGGATTGCCATGGAAGCTTCTTAGCCTATTGCTTAGATTTTTCTTAGGTTGGTTATGTTGCATTTGTTTTTATATTTAGTCATATGTTGCATTTGTTTTTATATTTAGTTATACACGGAATTCAATGCTATAATGTGGTAGTAATGAATTGCATTTGGCACCTAATTTTGCTTTGAAATAACATACTCAAAATGCATATTATATTAATGAAATTAGTTGTCTTGTAATTGAGGTGGAATTCTAACAGTAGGTTTAATTGAATTATTGTGCCTCTTAATTTCCTTAGCATGGTACTTAAATAGGTAGAACTACTAAGTCTTAGATACTTTTTTTGGAGGATATATGATTACACTGTATAGTAAGTGAAAATAGTATTAACTATTGTCTGGTGAAGAATTCATAAGTGGCTGTGAGTCAAAAGAACTTAGGTGCCGTTTGGTAAAACTGAAATCTGAAATCTGAAGTCTGAAGTTTGAAATTTAAGTGCTGAAAGAATTAAGTTGCTGAATTGAAAAAGTTTTACCTGTTTGATAATTAACTAAATATATGCACTGAATTTAAATATCTCCTCTCATAAATATAACTATTTTATCTTAAAATTTTAAAATAATTTATTGACAATGTATATGAGAATGAAAGATATTGTTTGTTTGTTAGAGATAGAAAATAAGTGTATTTATGTATGAGAAAGTGTGTGAGAAAGAAAGTATGTGTATATATGAAAAAATGTAAGTATGTAAGAGGAAAAAAATTAAAATATGTGCACGTGTATATGAGAGATAGAAAATGTATATATGAAAGTATATGTATGTGTGTGTAAAAGTGTATGTGCAAGAAAGTGTGCAAGAAAGTATGCAAGTAACTATGTGTGGGAGGAGAGAGAGAGAGAGAGAGAGAGAGAGAGAGAGAGAGCGCACGTGTGTGTGAGTGAGAGAGGGCGAGAGAATATGTGTATTTGTGTGAAAGTAGGTGTGTGTGCGTGTGAGAGAGAGAGAGAGAGTGTGTGTTAGAGAGAGAGATTGTGCACGTATATGAGAAAGAGTATGCATGTGTGTGTGTGTGTGTGCATGGGTGAGTGTGTGTCTGTGTGTGTGCAATGAGAGGAGGAGAAGAGTATCAAAATTCAGCAAATTAAGTGAAAAATTTTCACTTAAAATTTTGTGTACAAATTAAATAAGTGCTTAATGTGTTAAGTGATAAAGAAATTTTGTTATCAAACACACTGAATTCAAAAAGCATTTAATCAATTAATTTTCAATATTAAGTCATGTTATCAAACACCCCCTTATACACCAACTTACTGAGGATTTTATTATTATCCCAAAAGCAATAGAAAATAAATGAGTTGTGAGTCAAAAAATACGCACAATTCATGTAAAATCTTTTCACATATGGTTTGTGCTTTTTCAATGGATAAGGTCAAAAAAATAAATAGAAGCATGAAATTGGTAAATAAAAGTTGATAATTTTATTAGGAAGAGAAATTCGTAAAGTCCCACTTATATCGAATATTTAAACAAGTAATACCTTCACCAAAATTGAGCATGAGTCGTTAGATAATACTGAAGATATACAAAAATAAATTAAAAAAATATAGTTTTTGCTTATGATTTGTAATTTGTTGTAAAAAAATTGGAAAACATGTTTCTTTAAATGAAATGATAATTAAAGATAGATCATTCACACTGTTATAGTAAGAGAAAAAAATAGAATGTTGCAATAGTAATAGTAAAAGATGGCTTTGATCATTTGGGCCAATATTTGTCTACTACTATCTTTATGTATAATTTAGTTATTTAGTGAAATTATTTTATAGTAATATTTTAAGTCTTTTACTGCGCAATGCTTCATTAGCTAAAAAGTTGAAGAGCATAAAACTGGTACCTAATTTGGTCATTAAAACAAAAACTATTAATTATTTTAGGGTAAATTACTATTAACCCCCCTGTAATATCGCTTTCGATCACATGACCCCCTATTGTTTCAATATGACCACATAACCTCCTTGTGGTTTTATGAAATATGAAAAATAGATGGAATATTTCGCACTAGGCATGTTTAATCCACTTACCGTTACGGAATATTCTGCATTAGTAGAAGGAAATTTGAAATATTCCGTAACGATGCATCAATTCAGTCCATTTACCATGTTTCATAAAACCACAAGGAGGTTATATAGTCATATTAAAACTGTATGGGAGTCATGTGATCGAAGGCGATACCACAGGGGGATAAATAGTAATTTACCCATTATTTTAACATATAATCATAATCCATTAGCAATGGATCAAACTATCTATTTTTGGACAAGTATTTTTGCCACCTTATCCTTTTATATTTTGCTAATTTAAAGTAATGTGAAAATATCGAGCGTATAAATAATTATGTTAAACCAAAAAATATGTATGTAAAAATTGACGAATTCCACAAATTAGTAAAGAATAAACAAATTATCAATTATCAACATGCATATAAAGGAGGAGGAGAAACCAATATCAATAAAAGTACACCAAGAACCAATTGAAGAATAAAAAACAATTATATACCTAGAAAGTCCTAATGAAAACAATAACTCAAAGGAAATTTAACTACACTATGGGAGTATCATTTAATTTTTCAATTGATTTTACATAAGATGACATAAATTCACATGACCTTTACTTATGCATAAAAAATAACATGCTTTTCAAAATACACAAAAAAAAAAACACCATAAAGTCCTTGTTAACGTGCAAATGCACGTGCCGTATTACTAGTAATATATAAACGTACAATACTTTGAAAAAGTTTTTGAAGGAAGAAATGAAATAAGAAAATTCACATGCTACTCTCTGCATTCTCCAATAGTCCAATTCCATGATAGCAGGATGGCGGTAACTGCAAATACTAAATGTTAGAAATCTGATGACTCAACCTGATGATAATTTCTTAACTGCATTTCCGTACTGGTAAATTCAAGTGATTACCACAGTAGACTTCATTATTCACCAAGAACTGAACAACCAACTACACCATGTGACAGTCTAAAGCTTCAAAATGTCCACTCATTTTGGACCAGCGAAGATGGAAAAGGATGACAAAAAATAAGGCTCAAGGACCTAACAAGGAAGGAGAAACGGTGGTCAGGTACATAGAGAAACATTTTATAGTTTTTAATTAATATTATCATTTGGAGTTCATTTAACAGAAAACAGGACTTCTACAGTATTGCTACCGATTCAAGAAGGAATAAAACACGGAAAGATGCACAAAGGTGTGCTGGCCAACATCAACCTTTATTCTTCACTGAAATAATCTCAACAATCCGCTTTATCTTTGGTGAAGCCAATTCAAAACATAGGCATTTATACCTGAAAGGGGCATTGGATTCCATCTGAAAAAGTCAATCCTACACACAGTCAGACAAAGAATAATAGCAGTCGAAATATATTACCATGAGAAGCAACTCTAAGCATCAAACATCATGGACAATTTCTAAAGACATGGATGACGTATCCACAAGAGAGCATTACATGCCAAAAGAAGCCAGCTATTCCCATAGCCAAAGCTAAAAAAGGACACCAAAACTTCCAACCTATTTTCCAACAACCTACACTAAATTGAGCATTCAGCACCAAAATACAAATGAGTAATAAAGGAGGAGAAGACTGCTTATGGTGCTAGGTACAACAGCAATTTCTACTTTTATATTGAGCTATGTGTTCTGAGAACAGAAACTTTGTGCTGTGACTAGAATAATAGAAAAGTGTACATCAAAATTTACGTTTGTGTCATATCAATCTGCACCACCATTCTATAAGATTTCAAAAATTGGGATTATAGGATTATAAACACTAATAAACATTAAATGGTAAAAAAAATGGCCAATATTTAGAAACAGATTATGAGAGAAAAAGTAAAATTCATCAATGCATGACTGTTCTTGCCACTTCAGTCACAAAGTTAGAACATCGAGTCTTAACCAAAGCATCGGGAACCTTCCAGAAATTGTTTTGAGAATGTTGAATAATTACACCACCGAATTGTTCAGCACATACAAACATTAATATACAAGTAATACATCGAACCTAAATGTAGAATCCCAATCTACATTGACTCCCCATTGCAAATCTTCCAGCATCAATAGACATGAATGGCTCACGAGACATGTGAGAAAACCTTTCCAATCTCGGTGCTAAGGAGATGTGCAATTTCAATCGTTTCCATGTATAATGATCTTTAGATCCTCATTTCCCATTTCCATCTGTTCTTCTTGAATTTGCTTTCAGTAAACTTGTAGCAGACTAGTGACACCATCTCACCTCAATCATTTTAATAGTTGCAATATCCCCTAAACAAGAAGGGACCTCTTCCAGAGACTGACAATCAGTGCAAAACTAGTTTCTGAAGACGGGGAAAATTGTCACAAGAGGCTGTCCACCTGACAATGTCCAAGCATTCCAATTTCAAGAATGTGAGATTAGGAAATTCCTCCTTCTTTCATTTCCCATGTTTCCCCCATAAAAGGAATTCACTAAGTAATTTGAGCACTTTAAGATTCGGCAGCTTTCCAATTGTTGAAATTTCACTCCATGGCTGCGAAACAATAGGAGAGAGTCAATTTTTTTAAATTCAAGGGAAAAGCACACTCTAGTTCCATAAAGTCTATCCAGCACGAAGTGATTCTAGCCTACTCAAATAGTCCAGCACAATCAATCCCTTTGCAATTGTAAGCTGACAAATCTGATTTGACGCACACGCACTTTAGTCTGAGGATGCTTGGTAACTTTCTCATTATCTTTTGAATGCTTTGCGAAGAGGGATCAATTGCAAGGGTAAATTGTCTAAATCATACAAACCTGGAAGACTTCAGGATTATCAGTGGGAAATCTAAAACCAACTGATTTATCCGCACTAACCACTTGTTACACAAAGATGCCTCAATTTCTTCATCTTCCAGATGGTATGCGGCAAATCAACATTAATTTTGCAATGGCTAAGGATAAGAGTCTCTAACATTGACAGGTTGGCTATTGAAGATGGGATAGAATCACATGCAATTGCCAAGTATCTCAAGTGAACAAGCAATACTCAATCCCCTGGGAAACTGTACACCAAAAAGAACATCTTCCAAATCCAACACTCTAAGAAGCTTAAATATGCGAAAATCGAAAAACATATTCTCCCTACCAAAGAACAAACTCTTACCACCAAAAAAAAGTAAACATCGTAAATGAGGAAATGAATAGCCTTGACCTTAATAAAATCCTCTTCCTCAGAGTAAATACACAATCGATACGTGTTGTACGAGTCTACTAAAAGTAAAAATCTCATTAGTACCCACTAAAAATCTGTAGAAATCTTTCTTCTTTCGGCTTTTGCCACACAAAACTCATGTAACAAATCATGAATTCGGCAAGCTTTCACACCACCTATAGTTCTTTGATGGGTAACCATAACCAAACTTCTACCAATCAGATCCATTCAAGTACTCGTCCGCTACATCCTCTAAATTCTTTACCTCAGTCTTTTGCACAAATCCTTCAGAGATCCATAGCAATATTAACCTTCGGACTGGAATGTCTCTGGTCTTCCGGAAATGCACCAAAATAAAGAAGGCATGGCTTCAAATAGTCTGGTAAATGACTGTAACTCAGCTCCAATGTCTTCATGCAGTGTTCGGTTCCAATAACAGTGCTCAAACTGAGACTATTTGCAACTTCTTCCCAGCAATCTTGCTCAATAGTTGCAAGAATTCCAGCAACAATTGCAACTGTGAGAGGCAGCCCCTTACAATTTTTTGCTATTTGCATTCCAACAGGCACTTAATGCTAGGAGGGCAGCCTTCTTTGCCAAAGAGCTTATTCTGCAGCAATGCCCAACTCTCTTCATCAGTAAATGGACGAAGATAGTGAGGCTTGCTATCAAGGTTAATTTGCAAAGACAAATTATGGAATCGACTGGTGAAGAGAATTCTACTTCCATTGGCATCCTCTGGGAATGATTCCTTCAACGAATTCCATGCAGTCAATGTCCCACACATCATCCAAAACGAATGAGATACCTTATTTCCTTTCAAACGCTTGTATAGCAATTCAGCCAAATCATCTTCACTTCATATTAAGACATTTGTCAGGAAACTCATAGACGAATATCACGTAAAATCTGAACTAACAAATTGTGCTTGCTATATACTTGAGATACAGTACACCATGCACGAATATGAAAGTGGCACATAATTAAAGGATTATGGTAACTTTATTAGCCAATGTTGTCTTACCCAGTCCAGGCATTCCCACAATTGAAACAATATCCAAGTATTTTGACCCTCTTTCAAGTCTATTGATAATAGCATTTACCTCATCATCAAGATCCACCAGAAATTCATTCAATGCTAGGTGTACTAACTTGTGATGGCATGCGAATAAAATCCTTAGGTAACTCTCTGGGGTTGACTATAATGCCTCATGCTGGTCATAGATCTCATGGGCCTCAATCTTAAGAAACTCATATTTCTTCTGTGATGGTATCCATTGGCATAGAAGAACAATCAGGTTTATCACCAACCATTACAGAGTCAATGAGAAACTCGTGCCTTGTATGCCACCTCCATAACACGACTCCAAAGAGCTTGGAGTCTATCATTCTGGTTGCGCTGCTCTGCAATAATCTGCAGGAAAGATCTTAAGAATACAAGATCTTCTTGGACTCTGTGGATTTGATCCTTTAGGAAAGCAATTGAATCAGTTTCACAACTTGCTAATTCCTTGATATTTTTGAGGAGGAAATCAATTGAGCCTAACTCATTGTTCCTAGAAAAACTAAATGATGGATAAAATTATGAAACTTCTGCCATAATAAACTCAAGCCCTTCCAGCAAATGGAAAAGAGCATTATTTGTTTCCTTGGCCAAGCCTTCTGTCATTTCATTGGGAGAAAGGGAGCAAATCACAATTCCTACATCACAGACCACACATCTAATAAGATCTTTCATTTTTTCATGTAGCCTATTGAACTTCTCTTGACGCTGCCTGAGGAGGTATTTCAAGAACGTTATCCCATCACAAAATTTTTGCATTTGGTATTTCACAGAAATGATGAAACCGGTGGTATGATAATGTAGCAGATCCCAAAGATTATCCAAGAGTATCAAGAAAGTCTGCAGCAAGTATTTGCCAATTCTTCCCCAGGGTAAGAGGACTGTCTGATGATGATCTCAATAACTTCAAAGCTGTTAAGACATGAATACAAGTTTCCCGAACTTGGGGATCAACAGGCTTAAACTTCTGTAGCAATTCAGAAATTTCAGAAAAGTACACTCGAGAATCAACTTGAGAAACATCTCTGCTGTACCAAAACATGTAAATCAGGCGTGCTGCTTTGACAACCACAAATTCAACAGCAATCAACAGCTCTATCAATTGCACGTGCTTAACATCTTGCATGGTGACGAAGCCAATGAAATTTTTCATGAGCACTACCTTCTGTTTAAGGACTTCAAATATTTCAAGCTCATCTTTTCCAAATGGCCACTGCAAACTGAGTGCATACACCAGAATATCTAATAAAGAATCAACTAGATCCATAAGTCGTCCTACATCTGGAACTCCCACCAAGCAGTGCTCGTCCAACAAAACGAGGCACAATTCCTCCCCGGTATCGATCCAGAAAGCCCTGATGTTATCCAGGAATCTACTGACCTCACTCTTCGCGCCATCACTACCTGATGTAAGAAAAGCAGATTGAAGATCCTGGGTGTTTCTGCAAACCAGCTCTTTAATCCCAAACGAGATATTACATCCCAGGCTATCACAATTACTCTCCTGACATCCACAATCCAAGTAGCTGAAATGGTCACTTCTCCGGTTTCTCGCACACAGAAATAAAGTTTTCATAATTCTTACCCCCGCATTCAAGAGATCAAGATCAGAATACAATCCAACGGAACATTTCTTATACAACCACTCCAGATATTCTAACGTAAAATCAAAGCAAGCAGTAATACTACTACTATTGGAGGACATCTCTATATCTTCTTTACTTTCTCATCCAATAGACCCATATAAACTTGCAAAGAGTAGAAGTAGCGCTACAGACCTGTGGTGTAGAGTGTTCTCCATTCTGGGTGTGCATTGAATTCTGAGAGTTGCTGCAGACTGGGGGAGAAGAGGAATGGATAACTCGGTGATTGGAAATGAATGGTGCGTTTGAAGGTGGCTGGCGCGGTGGCGGTCGCGGTGGGGAAAATAAAACAAGCTTACTCTTTTCCCGTTTAAGCACGGCAAATTGTGACAATCTTGCACGAAAAATTGTGGCAGGTGAGACGTATCTTTTCATCGGGCAATATTTCTCAGTGTGTTGCCTGGCAGGTGAGACGTATCTTTTCATCGGGCAATACTTCCAAGTGTGATAATGTACGCTGGCAGGCGAGACATTTTTCTATTGCAGGCGTACATTCGGGTGTTGCCTGTCGCTATTGTATATTTTTGAGGGTGAGTGATTAGTGAAACCATTTTTAAGTTTAAATTGTCTACCAAACTATATTTCATGTCAATTTACTTATTCGATTTCTAAAGGTGTATTGTTTTACATCTCGATTAATTAATTCAGTTATCTGCATGGGCATTTTCATAATTTCGTCTTTCATTATTTTCTCAAAAATGCCGTAAGATTAAAAAACAAGAAGAGGGTTTCGGCCCATTTCTTTTAGAAAAATGAATCTGTCTCCTTCCGTCCTTCTGTCCTTCCTTCCTTCTCTTCTTCTTTGAAGTTACAAAATTTTTGTGAAAAATATTGAATGAAAGAGTTACAGCAAAATAATGAAATTTTCGTCTGTAACAAAGACGATGGAGTTAATTGACAAAATTATCAAAATAATACATTTTTGGAAGGTTGATAAGTAAATAGACACGAAAATTAGTACAATAGACAGAATAAACCTTTAGAAATGTTTGATAATTACTTGCGCACTTTGCCCCTTTATATTACATAATTAGAAAAAATTCTCAACATAAAATACAGTTACAAGTATATTTGCACAAAGCAAATCGTGCAAGAAAGTTCTTCATCTATGAATTAATTGTGTATTTGATTTTATTCCATTTACATAGTGTGTTAGTACACACAAACTTAGCATTATAAAATTGTACATAGCTTCTATTTCTTTTTATTTTGCTATAAGATTGTAATTTGGCCTTGCTATTTGAGAACTAATACCTAGTTAGTATTGATCAATATTGTATTGTTATAATGTTTTTGACAAATAAAACAAGACAAAGAGCAACTAACAGTTTAGCCCAATTATCTTTGTGTTTCTAAATAATTTGTTAAAAGTTTTTCAATATCTAGCCTACCTTTTATTTTGAGAAGTGCAATGGCGAAATTAAATTTTGATGTAACTATTTCCTACTGTCTATTTACTAGTCCAGTGACTTCGAATTTGCACACAAATAACAAATTAAGCTGAGTTTTGCTAGGAATTGTCTAGATATATCCTAGGTAGCTCATCATCTTTCCTAAATGCTCTTTTGATTCTAATGAATTTTGTTTATATGAAGATAATATATTAGATTTTGTAACCAGCCAAAAAAAAAATATGATAAGATAAGATTAGTTTTGTTTCAAAATAAAAAATAAAAAGGCACTGTTTTTTGGTAAAATTAGAATAGATAACAAACTCTTGAATTAATGTGGCAACATAAAACCAAGATGAAGTCAACAACATGCAAAATTTGAAGGTACTATTTTAAAAACAAAAGTTATGTATGTAAAAAAATGCAAGAAGTTATTATCATGAATTCAACATTATTAGATATCATGAATTCAAGATTTCTAATAATTAAGTTCATGAAATTTTATTTCTTGAGAATCTAAATTGTATCTTAGCAATTTATCCATATAAACAATTTTTGCAATTCGTAATTTTAAATGAAGGAATTTGGTTTAAAATTTCAGTAGGTGCATTGTGCTTATTCTTTATTTGTTCAACATGACAATTTAATTTGTTTCAATAGGTTTTGGAACTTTGCTAGCTATTTCCAATTGAGGTCAACATTGTAACTATCACACATACATCCACATAATATTGGTATTTAACAAGTAGCTATCGGCATTATAACCTTTTAAGCCCCACTTGGACACAAAGATTTAATAATGGTTTGTGTAGGGGTAACAAAATGAAAAAAAAAAAAGAGAATAGGCAAACTATAAAGTGGTAAGCATTGATGGGATTTTGTTAGGAAATAATTCAAAATTTAGTGTTTACCCTCAAAAATTACTCATAAAACTGTTAATTGTTAGATTCATTGCTTATAAATTATTTGTTAAATAATTGAATTGTGCAAATTAAACATGACTAATGAAAAGGTACAGAGCTAATGTATCGTTGAATAGTTTTTGCTTCTACAAACTGATTAAGATGATTAGAATTTTCACTCACTTTTTATACTTGAGGGCTTTGTAATTTTTCCTGTTTAATCTGGCTTTAGAAGCCAAGGCTAAAGATGTATACACTAGGACTTGCATTGGGACCTCGACTTGATTGTGGACCTTGTTTTTTGTTATGCGTGTTACGGTAACCTACTAAATCTTTTGGCGAGTCAAAATATTTGAAGGAGTTCTTACTTTTAAATGTATTTTATAGGCGATGCCTTGATGTTTTGTAATAATGTTTCGGCTGTAGATGTATCATTTCTGTGTCAAGCATTTTGTGTGTAATGATTTAGAGTTCTTGATTAGGATATTTGATACTGATAAATTTTTCTTCTTGTTGTGGTGGCTGTCCACTATCAGAACAAACGATTAAAGAGCTTGAGAGACGATACAATGGCAGCCTCTTAATTATTATAGTGTTGATTATGGATTTGTCAGTTTCTTCTCACTTAACAGAGTAAAGCTTCCCATACTATTATGATCTTTCATCGCAAATACATTGAATTTTGTTGATTGATGGGACGATTCATATTCGAGGTAAAAAACTAAGAAATATAGATTCTTTTGGTTAAGTTGGAAAAAATAAAAAATTTTAAATTGATTTTGAGCTTATCCTTTAGAAGTTGAGAACTTGGTAGGCTTCGAACCAAGTACATGATAATTGTCTTTTCTTGCTGAGTTCACAAGGAATTAATTACGAAGAATGGAGCTGAAGTTGCGATGAAGATTTTGAGAAATGTACTGGAAACAAGGTATACTACAAAAATATTTTGAGAAGCTCTAATCATTTGCAACTGACATATTTACTTTAGTGAAGAATTTTCAGTTTTTAGGCATATACAGTATGCTGTATATTTAATTTTCAGTTTTTAGGCATATGCAGTATGCTGTATATTTAGTGTTTTGCTCATCTACTTGAATAACATGAATTATTTCAATTATGTATTCCTTCTTGGCCAAAAAAAAAAAAAATGCATCCCTTCCTAACCCATTCTCCCAACTTTCTCCCGAGGAAAATACATAAATAGTGCACAAAAGTATAATTAAAATTTTTCAATACAAAGTAGGGTTATAAATTGCCAAATAGGGGCATCTGTTTGATTGTGTATGGATGAAGAAGATACGGAAGGTTAAGGTGAAATTTCAGTCGTCCAACAAGGATGTGTTCTAGTTGCAGATGTAAGTTGGCTTGGGGATTATGATGCACTAGCATCCCTCTTTTGATAATTTTTGTGATTTTAATTCGCCTTATTGTCACTGTAAAATGAATTCGATCACGGTTGGTTGATTCGAGTTATTTTTCAACTCATGACAAATGTATT